>AFQZ01000098.1:0-55000 GCA_000222935.2 Aciculosporium take MAFF-241224
ACAAAAGAGCAAGAACAAAAAACAAAGCATGGCGGCTTGCCCCCCAGCAAATGGCGTTGGCTCGTACAGCGCCGCGGCATCTAGCTCCGGGCCGCGGCTTATCAGCGGGCGCGGAGGAGACGTCGACGTCGACGGCTACGACAATGATGAGACGCCCGGCGTGGATGTGGACATCGACATGCTGTCTCGGTCGGTGCCCACGGCGGGGGCGTTCCTGGCACCGGGGGAGCCGGCGCTGGCGGTGCTGCAGGGGGGAGGGCGGCAGCATGATGAGGAGGGAGGGGGGGGGGGGACATGGTGACGGACAGCAGCAGCAGCATCATCATCATCAGCAGCAGCAGCATCATCGACAACAGGAGCAGCAGCAGCAACAGCAGCAGCAGCATCATCGACAACAGGAGCAGCAGCAGCAACAGCAGCAGCAACAACACCCCCCGCCCTCAGAGCAAACCCCCCTCCTCCGGGTCCCCTCCCGCTCCCGCTCCCGCTCCGCCTGCTCCGCCGCCCCCGCCCCCGAACCAGACCTCTTCCTCAACGGCACCACCCCCCGCCGCTTCTGGGCCATCTTCTCCCAGGTGCTCACCGTCCAATTCATAGGCTGCTTCGACGGCACCATCATGGCGTCGTCCCATCCCGTCATCACGTCCTACTTCGGGGCCGCCAACTCTGCGTCGTGGCTCTCGACCGCCTTCCTCCTCACCTCGACGGCCTTTCAGCCGCTGCTGGGCCGCCTGTCGGATGCCGTGGGCCGCAAGCCCCTCTTTGTTGGATCGCTGTGCGTGTTTGCGGCCGCGACGGCGTGGTGCGCTGCGGCGGGGAGCATCGAGGCGTTTGTCGTGGCGAGGGCGTTTTGCGGGTTGGGCGCGGGGGGTTGTATGACGTTGGGGAGTATTATTACGAGTGATCTGGTGCCTATTGAGTGAGTTTTTGTTCACTTTTCCCCTTCCTCCGGCCCCCAACTTTTTTTTTTTTTTCTTGTTGTGTGTGTGTGTGTGTGTTTGAGTGAGTGCGTGAGAGAGAGAGAGGGAGGCAGGGAGATGGACAGTGTGTGTGTGTGTAAGTGGGCGGGCGGGCATGTATTTGAGTGAGCGCGTGCGCGTGTATATGGATAGATACGAAATCCCCCCCAATGGATAAAGGCTAACAAACCCCCCCCCCCCCCCCCCCCCACGACGCCGCGGCTCCTACCAATCCTACATGAACATGGTCTACGGCGCCGGCTCCGCCCTCGGCGCGGCAGTCGGCGGCGCCATGGCCGAGGCCCTAGGCTGGCGCTGGGAATTCGGCGTCCAGCTCCCCCCCCTGCTGCTCTGCCTCGCCGTCTCGGCCGCGACCATCCCCGACGGGCTCGGCGTCGAGGGCCAGGGCGAGAGGAAATCGATTGGGAGGGCGATTCGCGAGTTTGACGCCAAGGGGTCGGTGCTGCTGACGTTGTCGGTATCGTTTTTGATTCTGGGGCTGGTGTGTCTTTCTCTTTCTCTTTCTTTCTTTCTTTCTTTCTTTCTTTCTTTCTTTTTCCTCGCAAGACTCATCACCTATTGCTTCTCTTTGCTGACTTGTCATTTTCTCGTCCAGAACCTCGGCGGCAACGTCATCCCCTGGTCCCACCCCCTCGTCATCGCCTCCCTCGCCATCTTCATCGTCTGCTTCCCCGCCTTCATCTGGGTCGAGGCCCGCGTCGAGAAGCCCATTATGCCGCTGCGGCTGATCACGCGCGCGCCGCGGGCGAACATGATTTTTGCCAACTTTTGCGGGGCGTTTTTGTCGAATGCCATATTTTTTAATGTGTGGGTTTATGTCTATCCCCCTTTCTATCCCACCTCCCCCTTTTTCTTTTTCTTCTTCTTTTCTACTCTTAGTTTTCTTTAAAAATTTTTTTTTTCAAAAAAAGTGTTTGTCAAAACTTCTTTTATTTTTTTGAAATTTTTCCTCATCATGCTCCGATTATAGTTTTTTCCGTACATCTCTCCTTTGCCTCTATCCCCCCCGCCCCTTCCTACAACAGCATACCCCTTTCATCCCCCCATGCATAACCAAACCCCAGCTGACAAGGGCGCCAACAAAACAGCCCCCTCTACTTCCAAGCCGTCCTGCTCATGTCCGCCACAAACTCCGGCCTCCGCCTCGTCATCCCCACCCTCGTCTCCTCCCTGGCCGGCACCCTCACCGGCTTCGCCATCACCTGGACCCGCCGCCTCAAGTGGCCCCTCGTCTGCGGCACAAGCGGCTTCCTCGTCGGCACCCTCTGCCTGGCCTCCCTCCGCCGGGACCTCCCCCCCGCGGCCTTCTTCCTCACCCTGCTGCCGTCCTCCCTCGGCGCCGGCTTCCAGTTCCCGGGCACCTTCATGGCCGTGCTGGCCTCGTCGCCGCAGGCCGAGCAGGCCGTCGTCTCGAGCACGCTCATCCTCTGGCGCAGCCTCGGCATGGTCCTCGGCGTGGCCGTCAGCAGCCTCGTTTTGCAAAATGCCCTGGTCCACTACCTCGATTTGCTCGTGCGGGGGCCCCTCCGGGAGGACGTCATCGCCCGCGTGAGGGCCTCGGTCGAGGCCGTTGCCGCGCTCGAGGATCCCTACCGGGGGCAGGTCGTCCGCGGGTACGAGGCCGCGCTGCGCATGACGTTTGGCTTCTGCGTCGTCGTCGCCGCGATGAGCGTCCTGGCCATCTGGCCTGTTAAATTGGACAGGTTGCCTGCTAGGAGGAGGAGGGGGGGCGGCGGCGGGAGACGCAGCGGCCGGGGGCGGGAGGCGGCCAAGTAATTCCCCGTCTTCTTTTTTCATCATGTACGTGGGGGCCGTGGCATGGCAAAGTCGAGAATGCATCTGGTTCGACGGCAAGGGAAAAAAGGGATATGCTCGTCCCCTGTGATGGGAAAAGCATGGCGTTTCTTGTTAATCTGTTCTGATGACTCCTTACTATAATAAGAAATAACGACTTGTTCTTGTTTCTTCTTACTCTGTTCTAATGACTCCTTACCGTGACAAGAAATAATAACTTGTTCTTGTTTCTTCTTACTCTGTTCTAATGACTCCTTACCATGACAAGAAATAACGACTCATTCTTGTTTCTTCTTACTCTATTCTAATAACTCCTTACCATGATAAGAAATAACAACTTATTCTTGTTTCTTCCTACTCTGTTCTAATAACTCCTTACCATGACGAGAAATGACGACTCGTTCTCGTGTCTCTTCCTTTCTTTTTCTTTTGAGAGTAAAAAGAAAACAAGGCGGGGAACCTGTTTCCCATTTTCCTTCCATTCTTTCTGTCCCCTTGCCCGTCTTGCTGTTGGCATCCAACTGTGGGCGTGCTGATCTTTACCAATCCCGTGCGCCATACCCGCCACACCAGACATCCATGTCAACGCAAGCACATGATGCGCGTTTCGGCTGCATTCATCCCACACAAAGTCCGAACCCCACCCACCCTCTGCTTTGCGATCCCAGTGCACATGTACGTGTGTACAGGAGATTTTCCGACGACTAAAAAGGAAAGAAAGGAAGAGCCCGGTCTGCCGTTGCAGTACCAGGCATACGCATACACCGAGTCTCTGCTCTGCTCTGCTCTGCATCTACAACCCCCCCCCAAAAAAAAAAAAAAAAAAGAAAGAAAGAAAGAAAGCTCAATGGCATCCGTTCGCCCCCTCTCCCCTCAGCGCATCCAGCTCATCCCTCGCCTTCCTGTACTCCTCTTGCGCCTCCCTCTCCCGCCTCGTCACATACGTGACCTCGTCTCGCAGCCGGCCCAGCCGCCTCTCGATGGCCACCTCTTCCGAGATGGCCAGCGTCCTGAACCCGCTCAGTGCGTTCTTGGCCTCCTCCAGCGCATCTGCCGCATCGCCCATCTTGTCCTTGAGCATCTTTTGCCGCTTCTGGTAGCCGCCTAGGTGGAGGGAGAGCTTCTTCTCGAGCTTGGCGCCTTGTTCGGCCGATGACATGATGGACTCTTGGACAGACTGTTTGTGCAAAGCATTCGTTAGCAAAGGGATTTGATAAAAAGACGTCTGTTCCCGCAAGAAAATGAGGCTGGTGAAGGACGTGAAAAAAAAAATTAAAAATTACGTACGCCGAACGCGGCGCGCATGGCATCCTCCTGCTCCTGCTCATCATCCGTGTAGCATCCGAGTCCCAAGAGCAGAGAGCTCTTTGCTCGGCTCTCAAAAAAGGTCTGGATTTCTTCCATTCCAGGCCGGGGCTTGGTTTCCGAGAGGATCGCGAGACGGGCGTCCGAGAGAGAGGCATCGTCGAACCGTTCCAGTGGTCCAGGCGCGCCCTTGACGTGTGACCCCGGCAGCGGGAACTTGGCCGCATCGTTGGCCATGAGGAGCCCCGTTTCTCGGGCAATCATGGCTTCGGCCGCGCTCTGGAGGCTCTCTGCTTTCCTGAGCAGCGCGGCGAGATCCACAACCAGTGGTCTTGGCAACTCCCTCTGCATGACCTGGGTTCGGCGCCGTCTCTCGAGTTCTTGCTCGGCCGCACGCCTCTCCTGCTCTCGACGGTCCCGCTCCGAGGCGTCCTCTTCTTTTCGGGCCCCGTCCCCGTGGGCGCCCTCCTGTTGCTCATCGGGGACCTCGAACTCCCATTCCGTATCTTTGGGTGCAGGCAGCGACGCGAGACCAGCTCGCAACTGGTTTCGCATGGCGACCTCGTGCGTTTTCATATCACGGGGTGTGGCGCCCACGGACGGACCATCCTCTCTGTTCAAGGCGAACGTATCGCGCGGGGTTCGCAATGGTGTCTGCCCGGGACGGCCCGGCGTGGCACCGACGCCGACACCGCTGGTCCGCAGAGGAGTTGCCAGAGGATTGGGGGTGGCCATGACCTGTTTTCTCGGCGCAATGCCTTCGAAGCCAGTCGATCCTGCGCCCTCGTGCAGAGGAGTGTTCTCGCCGCCCAAAAGCGCCGATTTGGTTTCGTTGAGCGCCCGGATGTTGCGAACCTCGTTGGCGATGTGGTCTTCTTGCTCTGGGGCCCGGGGGGTTCGGATGGGCGCATTCGTGTTGAGCCTCGAGTACGAGTTGACGAAGCCTCTGGTGGCATCGTTTTCGCTCTCCTTCGCTACAGCATTGGCTGCCTCTCCTGTTTTGCCCATCTTGATAATCTCCTCCAGCTCGCCTTCGCTCACCTGCGGTGCAGGTAGATTCAGCGCCCGGCGCTTGCTACTCTGCTCCGCTTCTCGAATCTTTTGCATCTGACCAGCCTTGATAGCAGCCTTTTGTGATTCGGAAAGACCATCCTTGTCATTCTTTCTTCTCTTTCGCTCGCCATCCTCCTCCTCGTCCCCCTTTCGTTTCGTATGTAGGTTCAGCTTCTGTGGGTCGAATCCCTTGCGCTGCAGCTCGTTGCGAGCGAGTTCCTCGAAGGTGTCGTAGAACCCAGGTGCTGCCTTCTTCTCAAATGGAATGTCGGCATTGTAGTCCATCTGTCCCTTCTTGCGCGTGACGATTTTGATGTTGATGCCCGCGGTTTTGAGCTCTCGTCGCTTCTGTAGAGACGCAATCCTGCGTGATTCTTCCTGCTGGCGCTCC
The DNA here is from genome assembly GCA_000222935.2 of Aciculosporium take MAFF-241224. Lineage (NCBI taxonomy): Eukaryota > Fungi > Ascomycota > Sordariomycetes > Hypocreales > Clavicipitaceae > Aciculosporium > Aciculosporium take. Next base: position 5,524 of record AFQZ01000098.1, read on the forward strand.
CTGGCCTTTCTTTTGGCCTTTTTGCCTTGTGTGTTGGCTAGACGGGCACGCGCCTCGCTCAACATTTCCTTTTCATCCTCGTCAAGATCGATGGTATCGGGTCGGGCGGGCTTTGTTTCGGGATCGGGATCAAGCTCGCCCGGGCGCAACCGTCGAACATCGTCGGCGCTTGGTGCCTTCGTCTCGCCGCCGTCGGGTCCCGTCAATGCTAAGCTCGATGACTCGCGGGCTTCGGCTTCGTCCAGCAGTTTTTGGTATCGTTCCAGGCACTGATTCGCAGTGCGGCCGACAATGGGGGCAATGGTCCGCCATTGTGTCGGCATAATCTTGGCCAAATGCAGCAGCTTCTCATCTTCATCTTTGCTCCACTCGATCTTTTTGATGCTGGGGTCCAACCACTCATTCCATCGAGCTTTGCACTGCTTGGGCGTCTTGCGCGCCAGCAGCGATGACACGCGTGCCCATTGATTCAGACCATATTTGGAGACGGACGCTTTGAGAATTTCATCCTCAATGTTGGTCCAGACACCTCCCTTGACGACCGGCATGATGGCCAGGGCGGGAAACGTGCAATGGCGGAGCGGCTTTGTGGATGACTGCTCTCAGCTCTGAGCCTTGGGGGTTGAGGATGTGCAAGGTCTAGCCTACCGGGTTGTGGGTGATGTCGAGGGCTGACTCAGCATGGGACGGTTCACGTTGATTGGTTCGAGGGGAGTCTCGGCAGAAGGGAACTGTCACATGGCCAGACTAGTTGACGCTGACCCACTGTTCTAGAGCAGAGCAGCTCTCACAGTGGTAGCAACTGCACCAACCAGCGAAGCAAAAGATTTTCTTGAATTATCTGATTTTGACAACTACGGACGAGGATTTGGTGCTGTTGCTTCGCAGGGAGACTGGCGTAGACCTGCGTGTTGTGTTCCATCACGGATGTCTTTTGTGTGTAGTGTCGTCGGAGTAGTGAACAAATCATCGATCGACGCCGCGGGTTGTGGGGGTTGTCGAGGTTGTGGAACGGTCGTCGAGGGCAGACGCCATGAGTAGCGTGTTGCCTTGTTTATTTGGCCTATAGATTACTTGTTGTGTCAGTTGATAGGGAGAAGCGAGGTTGATTGCATTAACTAGCTACGACCCGTTGGGTCAACTCATTTAAACGGTCATGTGACCGTAGACACCGGTCATGTGACATGTTGGTTATCATGAGGTCGCGTCATGTACCTAGGTATCTACCTCCTACCGTACCTCCTTACCAAGTAAGGTACTTCCTAAGTACCTAAGGTAGGTACCTAGGTACCTAAGCCATGTGCGTGCAGCAATGCCGCTTGACCACTTGCAGGTCTGGCACCCACTCCCCCTTAATTCCTCCCGTTAAAGCCGTCGTGTACCTTACCTGCTTGGGTACCTTCGAAGCATGCAGATGCATGTACTACGTGCCCAGCACACATATGATGTTGGGTAAGTATGGTAGCCAATAGGAAGTAGCCAGCGCCGTCATCGCCGTTCCGTTCCTTTGGCTTATCAATCCAACCGCCCCCATCTCCGAAGCCCGTCTCTAAACCCGACATGTCTTGCTTCGTTGTTCTTCTTTGTCCAAACCCATCAGGTATCCGTCTTGAGCAGGGATTCGCGTCGCCGTTCTACGGCGTGAGAGTGCTGACGCAATCTCGTCATCACCTCAAAGCACTGGTTCTTCCATTCGGTTGACTGATCAGGAAATTCTCTGCCACTCTACCGACCGTTGGCGACATTGCTGGTCCGGACCGCGCTGTTTTGATTTTGCGTCCCTCAGTACGAAGACGTAGTCGCGGACGCCCCTCCCCAAACGCAATGGTGGCTCAAAGCTCCAACTCGTGGGCGCAAGACGAACCTGAGATCAATCCAGGGTCTCCTGAAACGGAGGCTACAGAAACTACTCGTCTTATTGCGCCTAGACCCGGAGATGACGACATTCAACTCGCAACAGATAGTGTCAACGGAGGCTGGGATTGCCTTGCTGATTTCGAGGGATTGCCCTGGTGGCGCCGTCCGTCTGTACGCCTTGAGCTCGTTCGTCATCTTGATCCTTACCTGACCATGGGGCATACAGGTTTTTTGGCTACTGGCTCCATACTCGCTGTTCACATTGGCATTCGGAAGCGTTGTCGTTCCAAAGCTGAATCTGTGAGTAAAAAACTAGTCTTTCTGTGCGAGTTCTGCTTGTGGTTGCGTTGGCACTAATGTGAGCCTGGCGTTTGATGGCATGCAGGATACTCGACTTAGTCTGCCAGCGGTATTTTGCGAACCAAGCACTTTTACACCCGGATGAATCGTCTAGCCCAATCGTTTTGGGAACAAACAACGCACAGTGCAGAAACCCAGAAGTTCAGAAACATGTTGCCATCTTCATGCTGGCCATGAATCTGTGTACTGGGCTGTTGAGCGCCTTTGCTGCTCCAAAACTAGGTCACCTTTCTGACCGATTTGGTCGCCGTCGCCTTCTCGCTCTCGCTTCATGTGGTGGGTTGATGGGCGAAGTCATCACGATCCTAGCGGCTCGATTCCCCCAGACTGTCGACTATCGTTGGCTGACCCTCGGAGCTATTTTCGACGGCATCACTGGCTCCTTCACCGCCGGCAACATTCTCTCGCAATCTTACACCAGTGATTGCACCCCCCCGTCGAAACGCGCTGTGGCTGTCGGTTACATCTACGCCTGTCTCTTCACCGGTCTTGCTCTGGGCCAGTTTCTTGGTGGTGAAATCGTGAAGCTGACGGGGAGCCTGTTGCCAGTCTTTTATGTTTGCTTGGCCGCTCATTCCATCTTTATCGTCTTTGTTGGCTTCGTTATTCCAGAGTCTCTGTCCAAGAAGAAGCAGCTCATGGCCCGAGAAAAGCATCGCAAAGAGAAACTGGAGCGAGAGGAACGGCCGGCGTCCTGGATCTCTTGGGCTAGAGAAAAGAACCCGTTCGCCGCTCTGTCGGTGCTCTGGCCACGGGAACACGGAACCTCGACAAGGCTACGCATCAACCTGGTGGCGTTGGCGATATGCGACATGATCATCATGGGAAGTGCCATGGCCGTGGCCCAAGTCATCATTCTATACGCACAGTACATGTTCAACTGGGAAACCCCTGAGTCGTCTCGGTTCATTGCCAGTGTTTCCACAGTCCGTGTCTTTGCCTTGATGTGCGTGTTTCCCATCATAAACCACGTCTTCCGAACACGGCCCGCCGCCAAAAAGAGACGAGAGACCGGCGTCACTCCGCTGGACAAGAACGGCGGTGCCGATCATGTTGATATGTGGATCCTCCGGTTTGCCCTCGTTTCCGACATTGTGGGCTACGTGGGCTATGCTGTGGCAAGAAGCCCGGCCCTCTTTGTCGGCAGCGCCATGGCCACTGCTTTTGGCGGCCTTGGCAGCGCAACAAGCCAATCGGTCGTCACGAAGCATGTGCCGCCGGATCGAGTCGGCAGAGTTTTGGGAGCAATCGGGATGCTGCAGGCTCTAGTCAGAGTCATCGGGCCGGTGTTGTTTGATGGCATCTACGCCGCAACGGTTGCTACCTACCCGCAGGCCCTCTTTGTCGCCCTCGTCGGTCTCTTTAGTTTTGCTCTTCTTTGCACGTTTCTGGTGACGCCTCATGGTTCGTGTGGAGCATCCCATTCCGTGACTGAAAAGGTCTCTCCTGCTAACTTGTTGGTTTCACCCCTCAGTTCATTGGGAGGAGCATGTAGCAGAAGAGGAACGGCCTCTCGATGGAGGAGTGCCAGACGCGTTTGGCACGAACGCTGCCAATCTGCCGCGAGATGAGGACGAAATACGGTACTAGGGTTCGGTTTGTGTTTATCATCTGTACATGTACCTCTGTACATGTGCTTTTCTTTTCTTTTCTTTTCTTTTCTTTTCTTTTCTTTTCTTTTCTTTTCTTTTCTTTTCTTTTCTTTTCTATTTCCAAAAGACCCCAAGCATTATTCAAGTACCGGCACGTGGAGTTTTTTGCGGTTAAAGTCACCGCTCTTGGACAAACTGGGAGAAGGCCGCTCTTTCGGGAGCATTATACTCGTGGCAGTCTATATCAAAATAGTACCGGGCATCGCCATTCTTTTCTTCTCTTCTTCTTTTCTTTCGGGGTGTATGATTGCGGCAGGTAGTCATCTTGCCTGTTGAAGTGGCGGGGCAGTACAATTGCTGCATTGGGGACGGTTTTTGAGCAAAGAACGTTGGCCGTGTCTCAATTGCCATTCGCGACGCTCATGTGGGTCGTTACGCCCATACCCGGTTGAGCGTCTGGTCTGTTCTCCGACGGGACTTTCAAATGGACTACGGTGGAGTAACCCAGATACCTGGTAGGTACTAGTTTAGTAATGACGTCTTCGAGGAGTGACCCCGTTCCGCTGGCACATGCAATCCGGATACAAACTCACACTTGTCGTCTGCAACACCGCGCGCACAGATCAAGATACAATACCCGAATTTTGCCCTACTCCCGAGGATACCAAAAACGTACCAAGGGCATGCTACGGTCCGGATTGGGCGCCACCAGAATCGCCTCATCATCACGACCCCTTTCTCGCGCCATGGCGTGCTCGACGAGGGTAGAAGACGGCGGCCGGTGTATTCGATTCGGACCGTACCAAGTCACGGAGCAGGTCGTTTTTCTCCTTCCCCTCTTCCCCTCAAAAATCACCAGCCCAGGGTCAAGACCGAGGTCAAGTCAAGGCCATGATGGGCCACACACCAACGTCGTACGACGGATACACGCACGCACGCACGCACGCACTAACAGAGCACAGGTCTTCCTCACAACACCACACTCCTTCGCCCTCGTCAACCTCAAGCCCCTCCTCGCCGGCCACATCCTCGTCTGCCCCCTCACCCCGCACGCGCGCCTCACGGACCTCTCCCCCGCCGAGACGGCAGACCTCTTCCAGGCGGTGCAGCTCACGCAGCGGATGCTCGCGAGGCGCTACTTCCCCGACGGGGCGGACCTCCACTCGGGGAGCTTCACGGTTGCGGTGCAGGACGGGCCGCAGGCGGGGCAGACGGTGCCGCACGTCCACGTGCATGTTATACCGCGGGTGGCCGGGGATGTGGGCGCGGACCCGGACGCGTTGTACGCGCGCATGGCGAGCGAGCGGGGAAACGTAGGGGGCGGGCTGTGGGATCGGGAGCGGCGCCCGGCGCCGGGGGGCGGCATGGCACCGATTGAGGAGGCGGGGAGGGGGGCCAGGAGCGAGGAGGAGATGGGGAGGGAGGCGGAGGAGTATAGGGGGGTTTTGGGGGAGCTGTCTAGGTGATGATGATGATGATGGTTGCATTTTGTATGGAGCTGGGATGATTTGTCCACGGCGGAGTGGCGTGAGTGGAAGACACATACATACATACATGTCGGGGCGTGGATCCATGGAAAGATGGACAAGATACATGCATTGTATGTGGACGGACGTCTTGCCGGGTTCTGATTCGTCATTTTGTGCGTGTTGAAACCAGTATCGATGTAAAAATAAACCAGAAATTAGACAGAATAAAAAGCGTCTTTACAGAAAGCTGCATCCACCATGCTCGCGCAAAAATCCACGACTTGCCATTCGATGATGCTGGCAGTAGGGCTTGCATGAGCACGCCGAGGTTGACTCACCCTGGCTGCTTCGGCAAATTTTCGACCCCGCATTCGTGGGCCAAGTGGCAAGAGGCACGGAAAAAAAAGACAAGATAAACTCTCCAGTGTCCCTTGTGGACCGCATCTCAGTCGGGTTGCGCCGTACCAGAAAAAGGTTCCGACACGAGCATCGTTTGGGGGCCTTCCTCATGGCCGCATGTCTTGGGTCTTTTCCCCGTCAACTGTTTTCCATGGGTAAAAAGCCGGTAGTGAACTTGTTCTCGGTACCGAGCGTGCGATGAATCCACACACTCATGCACAAAAGGGTTTTACCTCGGAGCGCGGTTCGGTCGTCGTTTGTGACTGCCTGAGGTCTGGATGCATGTCGCATGCAAGGCAACATGCAAGCAGGGGTTAGCTGCACGAGGCTTGGCTGGTCGAAGCTGTCCCAATAGGCCGGGACTCGAAGGCTTAACAGCATCGTCATCTCATGACAGATCACTTGCAGATCTGCGGTTGTAGACGGGCACAAAGCGAGCGGGGTCAGACCTTGGTCGGCATCATTTTCGAGAGGCACACCATTCAACCCTTTTGTGGTCAGCGCCGAACCACGGCGTGGATGCCCAAATTTGGTTGGCAAAGTCAAGAGCCGAAGTGCGCTATAGCAGAGATGGGTGGGGGTGAATCGTGATGGCAGAGGTGCCGTCTCGAGGAGGCCTGACAGATAGAAGATGCCGGGAGAGCGTAGACAAAACAGACACGCCCGTCAAGGAAAAAAAAAAAAAAAAAAAAAAACCGCCACCTCATCCCACCAGCTGTCGCAACTCGGTAAATGCATATCGGTGGAGGCCGCCAGGGCTTGCAGCAGCCACAAAGGTTCTTCTCATGGTGAACCGTGGCCGAGAGGGCAGCAAAAAGCGAGAACACACATCGCTCGTCGCCCACACCAACGACCCCAGAAGGAAATCCGAGTCAGAACGACGGCATCCATAGCACTGATAGCACTGCAGAGTACATACAGAATCGATATCAGATTCGACCTGCAACTCGATTGATGCATATGGTGTCTCGACGTCGACTGCGTTTGTACCGGCTGCAACCAACACGAGGGACGAGAACGAGCTTGTAGAGCGCATGGATTCGTTTTGATCGTGATTAACACCACAATGCCTGGACAGTGACATGCAGTAAACTCAAGCCGAGGTGCAAATTCTTATAAGCGGGAGCCGAACACCGGATAAAGGAGGTAGTGGGTTGACAAGACCTCCGCACCGCCACCACGATGTACAACCGCCGAGATGGAAGACGACGGGACAATTGTTCCGGTTCCCGGAGCATCGATCTGATTCCATCCACACAAGGTACAACTTTCATCCATTCATCTATCCATCATCCCGTCTATCCCTTCTGGCCCATTCCGCCCAGTCCGACGAGCGTATAAATCAGGGATGCACTTGGGATGGAGGGCACTAGCGATTCGATGCCGCTCTCCCTGGCACCGTCGAACTTTGCCGTGCCAGATGCCATGCTCCGGATCCGGCCAGATGAATTGCCGGGGGGGGGGCGTGAGACATGTCGGCGAGGCACAAGCAAGTGCTCAGCTAGCAGCCTGCGTCCGTATGCTTTGCACACAGACGGTAGACGGTGGCGCCGTCTCGCCCCACTTGCCACATGCGCTAAAAAATTTCCTCTTGCATGTTTCGCTTCGTTATGTGCATGCATCATGCACTCCATGCAGGCATATGTACCTACTCGGGAGACCTTGATAGCGCCAGACCGGCGACGCCACCAGGTCCGCTCACGGACCGCGTCCACCACCCCCCCCCCCCCCCGACTGGCCCGAGCCTAGAAATACACGTCTCGCCAGCACACAATCTTTTCCCTCACTTCCATTCTCCTTCTTCGTCCACTCTTGCTTGCTTTGAAGGAGGCTCTCTGCCTTTCTCTTGCAAACACGTTCTTGATCGTGTCTTGTGCGTTGTGGCTACATCGAACTCGCAAGGCCTCTTTGGTCGGCTGGCAACATTCGGTGTTTGCTTGTACGCGACTGAGAGTTCTCCCATCTTGACGAGCATCCATCCCGCTTGCCACACCACCTCTTATCTACACATCACGCGACATCGCGTAGCGAGCTGCCGAGCATCGCACCAGACACAAAACTGGCATTTTTTTTTTTCGGTCAACGTGCCCTGTGTCTTGTTGTAAGCGCCCATTACAGGACAAAAAGATGGTCCTAACAAAACAGGTCCATCTTCGCAAGCCCGATGACTTTCCCACACTTCAACTCTTTCTGCTAGGTACGACGACTCGGACTTTGGCCACGGCAAGGCCCAGAACTCGTAGCATCAACACGTTGCGCTAACAAGCCTTGCAGCGATCGTGCGACTTGCCGAGCCAATCGCCCTCACCTCCATCTTCCCTTACGCCTGGGCGCTCGTCAAGAGGTTCCACATCGGCAACGAACAAGATGCCTCCTTGTACGCCGGTTTCCTCATCTCATCCTTCTCCCTTGCAGAAGCCCTCATGGGCATGTATTGGGGCGGCGTGTCCGATCGCGTTGGTCGTAAGCCTGTGTTGATGCTGGGATGCCTGGGCACCATGTTCAGCATGGTCATGGTAGGATTCGCCTCCGATATTTGGATAGCGTTCCTTGGAAGAGCCATAGGTGGTCTTCTCAACGGCAACATCGGCGTCATCCAGACCATGGTCGGCGAGCTCGTGACCAAGCCCGAACACGAACGTAAGTATCATGATTGTCATTTGTCACCACCCTCTGTTTAAGCACATGGAAGCCTGATGGGGCACGCATGAAATGTAGGCTGACACTCGACTGGATTCTGTACAGCACGAGCTTTTGCTGTTATGCCCTTTGTATGGAGTATAGGGACCATCGTCGGTCCATGTATCGGTGGCACCTTTGCCGATCCACATGAGTCCTGGCCCAATGCTTTCCCCAAAGGTGGCTTGTTCGATCGCTTCCCCTATCTTCTCCCCAATCTGCTCTGCGCTACGCTGCTGCTCATCAGCATCATCTTGGGCTTTCTCTTGCTCGATGAGACGCATCCTGACATGCAGCCTCGCATGTCACTCCCCCCAGATACGTACGTCTCCGAAGAGACCCCACTGATCGAGACTTCAGATGCCATGAAGCGTCCGGCAGTGGACCTTCGCGCTGAGACGTATGGAACTCTCCGGAGTTCAAATGGCGAGCATCGCCATGAGCAACTGAACGAAACGGTCACGCAGGAAAAATCAGGTGAAGTCAAGGTTTGGAACAAGCGAGTCGTCGGTTTCACCATCGCTCTATCCATCTTCACGTATCACTCCATGTCGTACGATCATCTCATGCCCATCTTTTTCGAGGACGAACGTGGCGTCGATGGCAACAGAGCAGCCAGTCTGCTGTCTGTCTTTGGTTCCTCTGGTGGCTTGGGTCTCTCCCTGCGTGACGTTGGCATGATCATGGCCGTCAACGGTGCAATTGCGCTGTTCGTGCAAGCCGTCATCTTCCCCATCGCGGCAGAGAGATTCGGCGTGTTCAAGCTCTTCCTCTTGGTCACCGTCTTACATCCCATTGTGTACGCCATCGTGCCTCTGCTTGTTCTCGTCCCCGAGTCTCTCATATTCCCCGCCATCTACGTCTGCCTGGCCGTCCGCAACCTCTTTTCCATCACGCTATACCCTCTCCTCTTGATTCTCATCAAAGAGGCCACCCCCTCACCCAGCGCACTAGGCAAGGTGAATGGGCTGGCTGCCAGTGCCGGAGCTGCCTGCCGCATGATTGCACCGCCCATTGCCGGATTTCTGTACACGTATGGCAGCAGACTGAACTGCACTGCGCTGGCTTGGTATGGAAGCGTCATTGTTGCCATTGTTGGCTCAGTGCAATGCTTCTGGGTTCCTCGCGAAGGCCGCACGGATGCTCTTGAAGACTGTGCCACAGCAACTCGTTGTGACGGATATGCTCCCATGAACGCTGAAGTTTCGGCCGAGGAGGGAGAGCAGTGGACTTGATCTGCTGATTTCCCACGGACCTTTTGTTTTCTTCTTCTTCTTCTTCCTTTTTTTTTTTTTTTTTTTCCCTATGTCTCTGTGCGGGAATGTACTTGTGTCATTAAATGACCTTGTTTCAGACCCCTTGCAACATGCTAATTTGGCACTCGTCAAAAAGTGACCAGCAAAGTCACAGTATCTCGACGCGGGCGTCCGAGAAAGTATTCGAGGGCAGCGACCGGTTGAGAGTATAGGAGGAAGATGGAGGGAAGCACGAGCATGTTCGTCCCGGATGCAGCAATATACCCCATGGTAGAGTGGTTGGCATGAGGCATGATCTGACGCATAAACTGCCTGGGCTGGTGTTTGGGTGACTGATTTAAAAGTGTATTTATTGACATTGTCATTTTCATGGCTCGCTCCTCGAAATAAAAGGAGACAGATAGGTATATAGACTGCCTGGGGTGTAGAGTAAAGAATGATGAATAAAAAAAATCAAATCAAATCAAGAGAAAATATAAACAAATCTCAACTTTGTATACGTTGCCGTCTTTTACGTCGTGTTACCAACAGGAGTCAGAACGTGGTTGCGTAAAAGTGGGGGTTTACACGTTGTTTGGTCGCGGACGGCAGCAGTTGATGATTGATAGGAAGTGGTGGAAGGGTGAAGGGTGCATGTGCAGAAGGGTCTCGTGGCGTCCATTGACGGCCATTTACAAATAGGAATAGATGAAAAATTTGTATTCATTTTTATATTTTCATATTTTCGAAAATATCTGTTGCGTCCAGTCACCACATTGTGGAACAGAGGATGGTGCGTGCGTGAGTAAGTACATGAGTAAGTAAGTGCGTGCGTAAGTAAGTGCGTGAGTGAGTAAGTGAGTAAGTAAGTAAGTGAGTAAGTAAGTGAGTAAGTAAGTAAGTAAGTGCATAAGTGAGCAAGTGAGTGAGTGCGTGAGTGAGTGGCAGTCGACTCAGTCTTTCATGTTGGGAATTTTTCATTTGCCTGTCCCACAGTCAGTCTTTGTAAGAGTCACACCAAGCAACGCCAAGATGCAGGCGGATGGGGGCGCCTAGATTTTCGTTCCTTGTCCAAATCTGCAAATTTGGGACGAGATTCGGCGTATTTTGTTGTTGTCTTTTTTTTTTTTTTTTTTTTTTTTTTTTTTTTTTTTTTTTTAAACACCTTGCATTAGTGGGGCAGCGCCGCGTGGGGTGCCATTCGCGGAGAAGAGGTACATTAGCTATATGCCCACGTTCGGTACGCGCACACATATATATACACATACATACATAAGTACACACACACACACATACATACATATATATACATACACACACATACACACACACACATACATACATACAAACGCACACACGCACACACACACACACACACACACACACATACATACATACATACATACATACGCACACACACACACACACACACACACTCACCATACATATACAGGTCCCGGCTGGCCGTCGGCACCGAAAAAAAAAAAAAAAAAAAAAAAAAAAAAAAAAAAAGGAAAACGAAACGAGGGCGTGACCGAGGCCCCCGTCAAGGAACCAACGGCTCCTCACGACCATGAAGACGGACAAAGACCCGACAGCCCAAGCACAGGTGGACCTACCAGCCCAGATGGCCAAGACGACGCCCCCCGAGGCGGACGGCCGCCCTGCCGCCGCGGATCCAGATCCCACAGAAGCCACCAGGCCCGCGCTGCCGCCGTCCGAAAAGCAGACCTTTGACGAGGTCATGGCCGACCTGGGCAGGTGCCCCCTCTTCATGACAGACGGCGTCGGGGCAGAGGACAACGTGGACATCGCGGCCCTCCAGGCGCTCAACTACGAGGGGACGCCGCTCGAGAACGGCACCGACTTCAAGGCCAGGGGGAACGCGTGCTTCGAGGCAGGGGGGTACGCGGACGCGCGCGAGTTCTACACCCGCGGCATACAGGTGCTGCTCGCGGAGGAGCAGAGGCGCAAGGAGAGGGGGACCAGCGCGGGCGCCCCCTCCCCCGAGGACCGCGACGGCGAGGGCGAGGGCGGCAGCCCCCGCGGCCGAGACGGGACCACAGCCGCGGGGGAGCACGAGGTCGCCGCGCAGAGACGCCTCCTCGAGACGCTCCACGCCAACCGCGCGGCCTGCCACCTCGCCCTCGCCAACCACCGCAGCTGCTGGACCGACTGCGCCGCCGCCCTGCGCCTCAACCCCTCCAACGTGAAGGCCTGCTTCCGCGGCGCGCGCGCCCTCCTCCGCGTCGACCGCGTCGGGGAGGCGCGCGAGGCGTGCGCCCGGGGTCTGGCCCTCGACCCGGAGAGCGAATCCCTCCGGGGGCTTTTCCGAGAAATCACCACCCGCCAAGGACTCCTCGCCGCCAAGAGGGAGGAGGCCCACGGGCGGGAAGCCGCCGCGCGGAGAAGGGAGGCGCTCCTCGCGGCGGCGCTCCGGGCGCGCAATATCCCGACCCGGAGCACGGCCCGTCCTCCGCAGATGGAAGACGCGAGGCTGAGGCTCGTGCCGGACGAGGACGACCCGACGAGCGGCCTTGCCTTTCCGACGGTCCTGCTCTACCCCGACCATCTGGAGTCGGACTTTATCAAGGCCTTTGGGGAGGGAGAGACGTTGCAGGAGCACCTGGGGTATGTCTTCCCGCTGCCGTGGGACACGCACCGCGTCTATACTTTGGCCTCCGTCTCGTGCTATCTCGAGACGAGGGACGGGGGCGTGCTCAGGCTGGGGAGGAGGGTGCCGCTGCTCAAGGCGCTGGGCACGGGCAAGGTCGAGGTCGTGGATGGGGTGCTGCGCATCTATGTCGTGCCGAGGGTCAAGGCGGATGCGTGGGTGGACAAGTTTAAGAGGGCAAAGGCGGCGCAGAGGGCGGGAGAAAGGGCCGAGGCTGGGCGTTCATGAGGAATGGACTGGATGGGGGAGCAGAGGGGGCAACAACACGGATTGTGAAGATGAAAAGGGGGCGAGTGCGGGGTGCCCATGGGCTGGCTGGGCCATGTATATCATGTATTTCTTGGCAATCATGACATTGATCTTCTCGTCCACCTCTACGGTACATCAGTCTTGGCCCCTTTGTTGTACATGTTTGCCTTTCTAACTGGCACTTGCATTTCCATCCTTGCCCAACGAATTTACGTCGGAAATTGATCCAACACTCCTTCGTCATTCAGACAGACCTCCGTCTCGAGGCCGACTTGGTCGAAACCTCCGTGTGGTCTGCTTCTCCTCCGCCGACAACGCGCTCCTTGCCGCGCCGCTGAAACTGGACGGGTCCCCGGCTCTCGGGCAGCGCCCTTCTTCGTCCAAGAGTGCCTCCTTCTCTAGGTTGGTACGCCCCCGCCATCAAAGGTGATTCATCGGCCAGTTTCCGTCTTTTGTGCAAATCACCCGTCGTGTGATGCTCATCTTGCAATGGCCTCCGCCCGTGCGGGGTGTAGAGCTGGGCGTGACGCGCGTCAACGCAGCGTCCCTCACGGTCCTCACAATCCGGCTGTGATTCGCCGGCAACATCGCTTGCTTCTACTCGGCCTGCTGACGTGGCCATCAAAAGGCCGCTGACCGTGTTTTCAACATCTCTTGTGTCCCCATGTCTCTTCCTCGTCACTTTTTCGTCCACATGTCGTCGATCCGCGCCCCCTGAAACGATGCCCAATGGAGCTGTCGTCGGCATGCTTGCTCGTCTTGGCATGGCTGAGCCTTGTCCCAGCGCATCGTGGGGAGTAATGTGATGGCCCCCAATTTCTGTTTCAGACCGTCTATTACTGGAAGACCCTCTGTTCAAGGCTTCAGCTATCAATTGCTGGCTAATCGTCATATCCCCGAAGCGTGGTGATCCTGGCAATGCACAATGGGATGGGAAATCGGGTCCGAACACCGGGATCAGTGCTCCAGAAATGTCGTGACAAAAGGTCGCACACAATGCCTTGGCGCAATAGAATGGCATCCAGTAACCTGTTTTGAGAAGAAGAGAAAAATTAAGATCCCAATGGTCTTGTCATCCTCGTCACCATGTATACACTCACTCACCTTGAGCAAAAACTGCACCGCCAGTGATGCTGGGGCACACGTCTCTCAACCCCGGGTTCTTGTCCAGGGCTTGAGACGGCTTGGTCTGCAAATGAATGATGAGACGGGCTTGGACTGAGATCACGGAGCAAGGGTCCTACCTTGGTATAGCCCATACACTTGAAGAAAGGGGTCACTCGAACGAGACCTATGGTAAAGTCCCACAAGACGGTGTATACAGTCGCCTGGCCTGGAATCTGGAACGTATACTTGAATGCTATTCTAGCCCTTTAGTCAATACTTCCCATATCATTTTTTTGACGTACGCACCTTCGATGAATTCTCGTCCAGTCTTGGCAGTAAAGTCCCTCTTGGAACTGTTGTAAGGAATGTGCTCACAACCTTGGTGGATGTGGCCGAACTGGGGTATTCTATATTTTCCTATCTCTCTGATTGTTTCGTCGTTGACGTTCTGGAACGGAGGAAAGTTGATCGGGCCTTGTGCTGTAGACGATGAAGATCTTTGGCGTTCGATATTCAGACGAGACCGCTCCTCAGAATGCCTCCTTCTACTGCTGTAACCTGACGAGTTGTTGCGTTGTTGCTCTGGGGGTGGTTGAGAAAGATCAGCATCGTCAGGAACCGAGTCCAGTGGATTCAGCAATTCTGCGATGGAGAGCATCGCAACCAGAATCTTGACTCTCAATTTCAAGACGACTACATGCGGCTCGAACAGAAAGCATGTTAAGAGGCCTCGAGTGTGAATGGTCTTGACTTGAACAAATCAAACTAAGCCAGAGTCCCTCCAGGATCGATCGTGGGGTGAGAAAGTGTATTGAGGATTCCCGAGAGAAATTATCCGTGTAGACAATCACCCTGATCAAGACTCATGAAGGCCCAACGTTGTGTGCCTTGTGAACCGTGAAGAAAACCCAATTCCCTGTTTCATCGAGTCTAATACTGTGATTGAGGTCCTTGACATGAGACCCGATGCGCTTGCTGGATTGAAAAAAAAAAAAGAAAAGAAAAGACAATACAATACATTAGACGAGCACGTGTGCTGAATCAAGGACGCAGTCCAGCCTGACAAAGGTACCTTACCACCAGCTTCAGCTGTTGACCATTGCTGGACATTTGCGTTGTATGTGCACCCTCGGGATAACGACCTTCTGCCATGAAAGACGTGGGACAGTATTGCGTCCTTCTCACCATATTCGTTGGCCAGCCTACAAGTCATTGATATCGGTTTGCCTCCTGTCGAACGCAAAAATGCTTAAGGCAGTTGCATCCGATACAGGCCTTGTTCCTTGACGGGCCCGCATCATCCCGCAATTTCTATTAGAATGTGATACATAGAAAGCTTCGGCAGCCTTTCCAGGAATGTTTCATAATTTCGGCGAGCACAGACGATGTGTACTTAAAGGTACCTGTCATTCGAAAGAAAGTGCCGGCAGTTTTGACTTGAAAAAGCATCAAGGCATCTATACTTCTTGCTCATGACATGACGCATTCGCGTCTTCATTTCATTAGAAAAAAAAAAGTAAGATATGGCCAAATTGAAAAATCAATGACACTCCCAGGATACCTGGGAGGAGGGAGTCGAGGGGGAAGCGTCTGTTTGATGGAGCGCGCTGTGTCATGGATTCGATTGCAACGGCCGGGTAGTCGCGTTATGACAAACGTCAAGGATTCCGTCTCATGCCAAATGTACGACAAATGCTGCAATGTACATTGATGTATTGTGTAACAGACGAGTCAGCAAGCTTGTGAGTGCAGAGACTCAGAAACAAAACACGTGGCCTTCGACCTTGTTTGCTTTTTGGACAGCCTTTAAGCCGTCAACTTGTCGAAGTCGCAACTCTTGTCAGGGGTGAGAGGAAAAGGCGTCCATTGTTGTAGAAACTTGGCATTCTGACGTCGCTCAATATAGCAAATCTAGACCTCGTGGTTGACGTTTCCAAGTGGCGCCAACATCGTAGCCAGCCTTGAATTCCGCTGGTGACACCTGGAGCCATGACATATCCACACTGCAAACTGTTTGTAGCCGATACTTTGACTTGATTTGCTCTCGCACGCGGTGGCTTTGGTCAAACTTCCCGTCAGGACTTTAGGTCTTTTGGCAAAGAAAGTTAAAGAGAGTGGTAGAACAAACCCGTGTCTTCTTTGGGCGAGTCTGGTTCTAAATTCTCCGATAGAATGGCGCTGAAATCCTTTTCAATAACAAGAGGGTCGCACAGACACATGGTCAAAGTCTGAGACCATGAATATTCATGGCTTTATGGCGCAACTTGATAGTCTTTGTTTGAAGAACGAGGCCAAACGCATTGCAATATGAGCAGATTGGCAGACAGGTTGGCTGTCCGTGTTGGAGCAAAAACATTACATGTGTGGCAGAAGCAGAGAACGATTTCGCATTCATGTAATCATCCGTGAAGATGGAAAGCAGAAAGCACAACCAGCAAGAGCCAAATATATAGAAATGGCAAAGATTCAATGACGAATGTGTATAAAGACAGCTTCTGCATGTGACAATACCTACTCAAGTACCTAGATATATAGATTCTCCGAGGCAGACATCAAGGTGTGCCAAGTCGCGTGTTTTTGGTCCGTTTTGTCTTGGGTCGGAAGGGACTCGCCCGAATTGGCAGGGGCTGTGGGCGGAAGGGTGGGGCGGCCATGGATTTCAAAGCCTGAGGCAGAAAGACACGACCTCTTGGTTCTACAGGGGAATGAGATGCAGCCGCTTTTGCCATCTCAGACGCGTCAACTTCGGTTATTACGCGAATTGGCAGCGGTGGTGGATAACAACACAAACACAACAACAACAACAACAACAATAAACAAGAACAAGAACAAGAACAACAACAGAGGCAATTATCGAATTGCCGTTCGACAGGCTATGCGACAACACCATTGACGACGAGAATTCATATCGCTTCGACCTGTTGTCGCATCGCATCCTCGTCCCGGGTGCTGTTCGTTCTGCACCTTGCTTACCTACCTAGGTACCTATGTAAAGTGGATGTACAACACTAGTTTATTCTGCTGAATCCCTTCAGTCATCGTAACCTGCCCCGGAATCGATCTGCTCCAGGTGCAATCGCGCCCTCGCCGTCAAAATGGATTCAGATGCCATGTCAGACACTGCCCTCAGCTTGAGTGAGGAATCTGATGTTTTCGTTCCTGAGAAGGTGAGAACTTTGTGACGAGACGCCAGCTGTTTCGGCTGGCTGGCCGGATGCTACACTTCCCGCCATAAATGCACATGCTAGCTCTTCTTTGCGCAGCAGCAAACTGGCAACTTTTCCTTGTCAATCGCGATTTTGCAGCGGCGCAAACAGATACATTGCCTGCCAGGGTGCAGCCCTCGGACACAAATGATGGAATTGACCGGACCCATTTGCTAATGCCTGACATCCAGAAATCAAAGGCAAAGGCAGCGGCCAAGCCCACTGCCAAGAAGATGGTGCAAACGACCTTGAAAGCCAAAGCGCTCGCGAAGCGCTCAAAACCAGAATGCGATGACGACGATTCCCTGGGGGGGAACGATTCTAGTTTCTCAAATACTCCGCCGAGCTCCAAAAAACAAAAGAAAGCTCCACCGCCCAAGAAGTCAAGCGGCGTCCCTTTAGCAGAAGTCGAGAATGACAGCATGATTGTCGACCCTCCTGCACGGGCGACGTCGAAAACGTCGAAATCAAAATCGGCGACTGAGCAATACCAGAAGCTCACTCAGCTTGAGCACATCATCAAACGACCTGATACATATATCGGATCAGTTGAAAAGACGGAACAACTCATGTGGGTATTCAACAAGGAAACCACCCAGATGGAGTACAAGAGTGTCACGTTTGTTCCGGGTCTTTACAAGATCTTTGATGAGATTCTCGTCAACGCAGCCGACAACAAACAAAATGACAGCTCCATGTCTCACATGAAGATCACCATCAACCGAGAGGTCGGCGAAATCAGCGTGGAGAACAATGGCAAAGGAATTCCGGTCGAGATCCACGAGAAGGAGAAGATTTACATTCCGGAACTCATATTTGGTCATCTTTTGGCCGGATCCAATTTTGACGACAACGAACAAAGAACAGTCGGTGGTCGTAACGGCTATGGTGCGAAGCTTTGCAACGTCTTCAGCACAGAATTTACCTTGGAATGTCAAGATAGTAAAAACGGCAAGAGGTACAAGCAGACATGGACCGACAACATGCAGAAAATGCAAAAGGCAAAGATCACGTCAAACAAAACTGCTGATTTTGTCCGCGTCGCATTTAAGCCAGACTTCAAGCGCTTTTCCATGCCGGACGGTATTGATGACGATCTGGAGTCCCTCCTCTACCGCCGAGTATATGACATGGCGGGGACAGTCCGCGGAATCAAGGTTTACCTCAATGGCGAGCAGATCAAGATCAAGGACTTTAGATCGTACTGCGACCTCTATGCTAAGTCCATCGCTTCTGGGAGAAGTGCCGAGGAGGGTGGCAGCCCTACCTGCACTGTTGAGATGGACAAGGACAAAGGCCATCCTCGCTGGGAAGTTGGCTTCACGGTGTCTGATGGAAACTTCCAGCAGGTCTCATTTGTCAACTCAATTGCTACCACTTCCGGTGGGACACATGTCAATTACATTGCCGATCAGATCACGAACTCTCTGCTCAAGACTCTTGACAAGAAGAAGAAAGGCCACAGTCTGAAACAGAGTCATCTTCGAAACCACATCTTCATCTTTGTCAACTGCTTAATCACCAACCCGGCTTTCAACTCACAAACCAAAGAGCAGCTCACAACAAAGGTCAGTCAGTTTGGAAGTAAGTGCGTCCTGGGTGACAGCTTCTTGAAGTTCATTGGCAAATCGGATGCCATTCAAAACATCATGGACTTTGCCCAGAAAAAAGCCGACAGGATGATGTCAAAGAGTGACGGCAGCAAGAGAGCCAGAGTCAGCAACGCCAAGCTGGTCGAGGCCAACTTGGCTGGCACCCGAAGAGGCCATGAATGCACTCTCATTCTGACAGAAGGTGACTCTGCCAAGGGTCTCGCCGTGTCTGGACGAGCAATTCTTGATCCTGATCGAATTGGTGTCTTCCCGCTCCGAGGTAAATTGCTCAATGTCAGAGATGCATCCGTCGACCAGATCACCAAGAATCAGGAGATCCAAAACATCAAGCAGTTTCTAGGCTTGAAACACAAGCAAGTCTACACGGACACGAAGAGCCTGCGATATGGCCACCTCATGATCATGGCAGATCAGGATCATGACGGTAGTCATATCAAAGGTCTTCTGATCAATTTCCTGCAGGTGCAGTTTCCTTCGCTGCTGCAGATTCCTGACTTCTTCCGAGAATTCATTACCCCCATCGTCAAAATCTGGCAGGGCCCTGATCCGAAAAAGCCCAAGAAGCTCAAGAGTTTCTTTACTCAGCCGCAATACGAAGAGTGGAAGGAAGCACACAAAGGAGAGCTATCCAGATGGCAGTCCAAGTACTTCAAGGGTCTGGGAACAAGTTCCAATGAAGATGCCCAGGTTTATTTCACAAATCTGGACGACCATCTCAAGGAATTCGAGGTCATGAAGCCAGAGGAGGCTGACCTTTTTGACCTTGTCTTCTCCAAGAAAAAGGCGGACGCTCGAAAGGAATGGCTTGGCAATTTCATTCCCGGCACCTTCCTAGATCATTCCACAAAGGTCATCTCATTCAGGGATTTCGTTAGTAAAGAACTTATTCTTTTTAGTATGGCCGATAACATGCGTTCTATTCCGTCTGTCATTGACGGTTTGAAACCCGGTCAGCGAAAGGTTCTCTATGCCTGTTTCAAGCGCAATCTGATCAAGGATAAAAAGGTGGTTGAACTGGCGGGTTATGTCTCTGAGCAGACAGCCTATCACCATGGTGAAGCCTCATTACAACAGACCATCATTGGCTTGGCACAAAATTTTGTCGGATCCAACAACATCAATATTCTGGAGCCGAGTGGTAACTTTGGTTCCCGTCTCGCTGGTGGTTCTGATGCTGCCAGTCCTCGTTACACATTCACTCGCTTGGCACCTTTTGCTAGAAAGATTTTCTCCCCCCTGGACGAGCCCAGTCTCAAGCACCAATACGATGATGACAAAAAGATTGAACCAGAGGTGTATTGTCCGATTATCCCAATGGTTCTTGTCAATGGTGCTGACGGTATTGGAACTGGATGGAGCACGAGTATTCCTAATTACCACCCGGCGGAGATTGTCACGAATGTGAAACGTCGAATGGGTCGTCTGAATGACGACGATGCTGAGGAGAAGCCTTTTGAAACAATGACACCGTGGTTCCGAGGCTGGAAAGGCAATCCAGAACTTGCTGGCCCTGATCGATACAAGTTCAATGGCATTGCCTACCAGAATGAGCAGAATCAAAACGAGATAGTCATTACCGAATTGCCAATCCGCATGTGGACGGATGATTTTAAGGCCAAGCTCGAAAAGATTATCAGCGGCGTCGACGGGCCCGCGTGGATCAAGGACTACAAAGAATTCAACGACCACAAGACGGTTCACTTTGAAATCATGGTGGACGAAAAGCACACATCCAAGATCCTCGAGGAAGGTATTCTAGAGCGCTTCAAGCTCACAAAGCAGGTTGCCACCTCGAACTTGGTCGCCTTCGACAGCCGAGGGCAGATTCGAAAGTACGAAAAGGTTGAGGACATCTTGGAGGAATACTACATCCACAGGATACAGATGTATGCCGACAGAAAGGTGAGTCTCGCCCAATTTTTTCTCTCCCAATGCACTCTATACGAACGAGCCTTGGCTAATTATCATATATTTTTTTGCCCCCCCCCCCCTGTGCAGCAATACTGGCTAGGCGTCTACCACGCAGATTACCGCAAACTCAAAAACCAAGCGCGATTCATCAAAGAGATCAACGACGGTGATCTAATTGTAGCTAAAAAGAAGAAGACGGTGCTGGTGCAGGAGCTGCGTGAACGAAAATACGAGGCATTCCCTCCGGGCGGCCAAAACAAGTCTACCTCTGATGAGCTGGACAAGTCCGACGCTGAAGAGGATGACGGCGACGCTGCGGACGGTGGTGCTCGTGATTTTGATTATCTGCTTTCGGTAAGTCTAGCCCAGCCCACTCGAGAAGTATTGGTGACGTTTTGCGAGTTGGTTTCTAAGCCAAGATGAATAGATGCCCATCTGGTCACTTACCGCGGAACGATTGGACAAGCTGAATCATGCAATTGCTATGAAGAAGGCCGAGCACGAAAATCTGCTTGCCAAGAGTGAGAAGGATCTCTGGTGTGCAGATCTCGATGAATTCATGGTTGAATGGAATGCTCAGATTGCTCTCGAAGCGGAACTTCAGACGCAGATTCGCCGTATGGGGCGCCGAGTGTCCAAGAAGATTGGAGCGGGTCGCTCCCGCAAGGCAAAGGATGACGATGACTTTGCTCCAGAGAAGAGATCGCGCGCCAAACCCAAGGCGGCGGCAGCGGCAGCAGCACCAGCCAAGACCAAGGCGGCGCCAAAGGTCAAGGTTGAAACAAAGAGTGCTCAGAGATTTGCCGACATGTTCAGCTCAAAGCCGAAGAAGGAAGCGAGCGACGACTTTGTCGACCTGTCGGACAACTTCTCTGACGATGACTTTGTGGCTCTGGGTCGAAATAAGCCCGCGGCCGCGCCAGTCGCCAAGCCATCCCAGATGCAATCTGCTTCGCATTCCCAATCAGAAGAGCCTGAGACTGCCAGGCCGACCAAACGAGCTGCAGCATCCAAAGCAAGGGCGCTGTTCGATGTGTCGTTGGATGGTGATGACGACGATGACGATTTGCTAGCGGATATTGGCTCCATGGTCAAGGGAATGCCCCGGTCGACGACGAATGATGCGCAACGAGCTCGCGCAGGGTCAAGCCGTGATAATGGCAGTTCGAGCACTCTTCCAAGGTCCAGGACGAAGGCGTCCAAGCCGTCCATGGACATTGACACGGACGATGACGAGACTAAAGCAGAGCCACCTGCCAAGACATCTAGGCAGAAGCCAGCTACCGACAGTGAGGATGGTGGTAAACAGGAGGTTGAATCAGACGATGAGCTCGCAGCGCAAGTGGCCGAGGCCGTAACGGGGAAAGCAGGCAGCGGTCTGGTGTCGGTGAAGAAGGCCCGAGCCAAGCCTGCGGCGTCCAAAGCAAAGCCAGAAGCAAAGAAGGCAAAGGCGGTGCCCAAAACGAAGACGCTGTCGCCGGCGGCCAAAGCCTATGCTGCCAAGAAGAAGATCAAGGGCGTCAAAGCAAGCGCCCAGATGATGGACTCTGATGATGAGCTGAATGAGGCTCCGTCTCCCGCCCCCAGGGCTAAGCCCGCGGCAGCCGCCCGCGGTCGCCCGAGTCGAGCGGCGGCGGCCAAGCGCCCTGTGATTGTGGACGACGAGGAGGATTCCATCATGACGCAAGAAGAGAGCGATGATGATGATCCATTTGAGATGGACGACGATTAGAATGGCTGCGATGGCTACAAATGTGGTTCATGTTGCTACTCGTAGAATTGAGAAGAGCCTTTTGTGGGACAGGAGCGAGTCAGGGACTGGATACGGGGGGGAAAGTAGCAGCCTTGTGGCGTTGAGGGATCCATGTATAGATTTATCTTGCTTGCCATGTACGTGTTTGATTGCGGGGCTGGGCTTGATTCTCTTGGCTTGAATAGGGTCAATTGTTTTTGCAATGCTCGCTGCATAGAGTGTAACTAACGCCTGGATGATTTTGCACGGGTGACTGTGACTTGGCCCGCCTGAGGCCATCTGAAGAAGTGCGAGCCTGACAAGTTGGGATAGCACGAGGAGTACCACACATTACTAAAATATGCCTTTTGATATATATATTTGACGATTTAAATTTTTTTTATTTTTTATTATCATGCAGTATGGAAACAGATATACTTGGTATTGGATGGAGGCTCTCAGTCATGTATTCTTGTGACATGAAACAGGAAACAGGGGTTGTATGACATGACAGGAGCAACGAATGATGGTGGGTGGGGTGTTGTACTTGTCATGCTTATCGATAAACGCAATGCATGATGCGTGCACAAAATGGCAGGTACCCTGGTAGTTCCTTCCAAGTCCGTTATGGCGGGGCAGCAGCTTTTCTCCCAGAACAAACCATCAAACATCCATACCGATTTCGAACCAGGATTTCGGCTACAAGCCGCAAGCTGCGCGCTGCCGTCCTTGTCCTTGAAGTTCTTCTTGATTGTTTTTTTTTTGTTTCCTGCATCTTAACCCCCCGCCGGCCTCTCGCAAAACACCCACCCCATCCACGTGGCCACGGCCATGGCCACCTCGGACTCGGCGCCGCCCTCCCTCTCCGCCGCCTTTGCCAAGGCCGAGACAAACCGGCAAGCGCTCGAATCCCAGCCCGCGACCTCGCCATCGTACGGGGCGAGCCTCGCGGCCGTCATCGCGCAGTACAGCTCCCTCCTCGCGCAGGTCGACGCCCTCGCGCTGTTCTCCCCCAACGAGGGCATCGACGACGCGGCCACCTCCTCGCTGCGGTACCTCACGCTGCACCACACCGTGGCGGAGCTCGTGCAGCGGACGCCGTTTCCGGGCCCCCGGGAGAGGCTTTCCCTGCTGCGCTCCGCGCGGGACGCCTACGAGCGGTTCCTCGCCCTGGCGGACGGGTACGGGCTTGTGGGGGGGCGGCATGCCACGATGCTGGAGAGGTATCGCGAGGAGGGGGGGGCCTTCTCGCTCGTGCCGCGGGGGGGGGACATGGCGGGCAGGAGGGAGGCCAAGATTGCGAATTTCAGGGCCGGGAGGGCTCTGCGGGAGAGGTTGGCGGTTCTGAGGGGATGCGAAGACGATGAGGGGGAGGAGGAGGCGGCGGTGCGGGAGGTGTACCTTGTTGAGGTGCGGTGGAGGGTGCAGACGGCGTTTGAGGGGCTGGACTCGCTCAATCGGGAGGTGGAGATGCTGAGCATGGCGCCCGAGGAGCCGCCGGGGGGGGATCAAGGGGACGGGGACGGGGACGGGGACGAGGACGCGACGACGCGCCTCGACGAGCCCTTCCGGAAGAGCCTCCTCCACAAGGGGGGGCCGCTCCTCTCGCAGCAGGGCCGCCCGCTGCAGCCGTTCACGCTGGTGGGGTCGCGGACGGAGATGGCGAGGGGGGTCTTCCGCCCGGGGCATAACCTGCCGAGCATGTCGGTGGAGGAGTACCTCGCCGAGGAGAGGCGGAGGGGGGGGATCCTGGAGGGGGGCACGGATCCGCCGCGGGTGGTGGCGGACGAGGACGACGAGGAGGCGGTCGATCGGGAGACGTACAAGGCCAGGGTGTGGGACGAGTTCAAGGACGAGAACCGGAGGGGGGCGGGGAACACGCTGAACAGGGGGTGATGGAAGAGGTTCGTACGAGGCGGCGACTCGAGTCGATGGGTGGGGCGGTGCTGTTGCGTCGGAACCCGGGAGCTGGCCGATTTCTTCGGAAGGCGGCTGGCCGTTGGATGGTGTTTCGTGGGGGCAAGCAAGTCACTCATGTTGTCGTCGGTGTAGGTGGGCGTTGGGGGTGGGAAAGCAGAGAGAGGGTGTGCGTGGATGATGGCTCTCGCGTCCTGGATGAACATGTGAATAGTCATGGAAGGGCAGGGCAAAAAGGGCAAAAAGGGGGGGGGGGGCACACGAAACACGCATCGCGATGGTCCCAATCATCGCCGTCGTTGCTCCTCGCGCCGTTTTGGGGCCCAGCATGACGGCGAGGGTGTGGGAGGACGGCCGTCCGTTGTCCGGGGGGCCGGGATGACGAATGGCCAAACACCAAGGCGATCAATTGATTGTTCTTGATGAGCAGCAATGGGTCCGCCCGCATACACGGACCGTCTATCCCGTCACCGGCATGGATGCCGGCCTCGGCGGCCAGAAGATGGTTTCATGCGAGAAAGAACCGCCGCCTCGTACCTGGGCGTGTGTCCCGGCGCGGCCATGTCAGCCCGCGAACCCGACACCCCCCCCCTTGTTGACAAACAAACCAACACATGAGCATAGACATGCAAGCGAGGCACATCAATCACGAACACGCTGCCCGGACGGACACGTCGTAAACACGAGCCTACACATCGCAGGTCGCAACAGGCTCCGTGCCACGCCGTTTACGCCTCGCAGCACAGGCGGCACCGAGTAGATCAATGCCCGTGTGCGTGTGCGCGCGCGCGCGCAAGGCCGGCAGCCAAACGACGGAGCAAAACAGGCAAGCAAGCGATCCCGATCATGCAGAGCCAGACCGACCAGGCCGCCGAGCAAGCAGATTATACGTTTGTCCCGTCTTCACCAACCACCCTGCCACGCCAGTCTTTGCTCAGAAAAAACGCCAGCCATGTTTCCGTACGCACACAAGAATGACCTGACCACATGCCTTCCCTCCGAGAATCAAGCCCCGACGCCTTGATGATGCTTCAGACGTGAAGAAAACCACCACGTTTCCGCCCCACCCCACCAACCGCTCCGCATCCATCATGTTTCCCCCCCCCCCCCACATCACATGGAACCTTCGTTCTTGACCACGTTGACGCGCGCATCGCCGCCCCCGTCATCCGACGAAAAGGCCACATCCTTCGCTTTCCCCTTTCCGTCTCCCCGCTTCGTCACAGACCCCGTCTTTCCATCCTTCGCACTCCGTCGGCTCACCGGCCTCTTGCCAGGCGCCTTCCTCGGCGTCGCATCATTTTTGCCCCCTCTCTGCTGCCCATCATACGCGCTGCTGCTGCCGCTGCCGCCGCCGCCTCCCCGTCCGGACCTCCACTCGTCCGCCGACGAGTTGCGTCGGGACTGCGGCGCCGTCGAGCTGTTCTTCAGGTCGCGCATCTCCCTGATCACGTCCGCGAAGCTCTCCTCCAGCGTCTTCATGCGCGCCAGCACCAGACGTCCCATGCGATCCCGATCGGCAGAATCCCCTTCCGAGTCCCGCATCCGATTGTCCTTCATGAGGGCCATGGCCATCTGCGTCTGGAAGCTGCCCGCCATGGCCATGGTGTTGTCCTCCATCCCCATTGGATCCGACATGATGCTTAGATCGGCCGACGACAATCTGCGCGCCTCCCTCGGCCTGTCGCGCGGCGCGAGGCTCAACATGGCGGACTGCGTCACGCCGCCACTGTCTGTCATGCCACGCAGCGCCTGGATGGGCCGGGGCTTGCACGTGGCGAGATGCGGAGACCTCCGCGGAGAGCCGCGTCGCGCTCCGTGCGATGGCGACGCCGTGGCCGTGTTTCTACCGCTGGTGTTGGGCCGGCGAGGCGGCGGCGGCGGCGGCGGCGGCAGCATCGCCCGCGCTTTGGAAGGAGATGCTCTTGATGACGGCGAAGGTTGCGTATGAGGCCGAGGCCGAGGCTGTGAATCCTCGGGGTTGTAGAGAATTGTGTTTGTGGAGAGAGTACGGTTGTGAATTCCGCGTCTTCTCTGACCTTGCCGTGGCGTCGGGGCGGGGGACCTCTTTGCACTTGGTTCATGCGAAGAAGCGAGCCTTGCCAGTCGAGACCCCAGCGGCGTGGTCGTGAAGTAGTCCACTCCGTCCTCCACCCCGTGCTTCTCAAATTCTTGACTCCGGCCGATGTTGGTGCCCTCGTCCTCGTCCTCATCGTTGGTCACCAGCTCGTCATCGCCGTCCGCATCCGTCTGGTCTTTGTACTCGGGCACAATCAACTCGACCCCGGGCGCCCGTCGTCTGAGATGGTGCGTGCTGAAGGAGACGCCAGGATTGGACATGAACTCTGCCGGATCGCTTGCCGCAGACCGCACATCAGACACCTGCCTGAGGAGAGATGACCTTTCCCAGCCCACGCTCATCCGCCTTTGCCAATCAGGCACCGCTCTGCTGTCAACGGTCGGCCAGTTTGTCGATGGCGGTCCGGCTCCATCGTGCTGATCCATCCAGTTTCGGATCGCCGTCTGCGTTTTGCGCCTCGCGTTTCTCCGCCGAGTACGCAACGTGGTCGCGTCGGGCACGCGGCGGAATACCTCCTCCAGAGCTCGGTCCTTGTGGAAGCCCGCAACCGACTCCTCCCGCACGCGAACGTTGGGACTGAACATGGCCGTCCGTTGCGCCGCGTCCCCAAACGAGATGGCTCGACTTCGCGACCGCCCGTGGTTCTCCACCAGATCCGTAGGCTCGAACATGGATGAGGCCAGCCAGAATCTCTCGTACAAATAAATGACGAAGAGAATGGGGAAGTGGGTGACTTTGATAATGGTCCGGTTGAGCCAGACAAAGTGCTTCAGCGGCATGCAATAGCGCAGAGGCATCAGCAGCCAGGCGAATATGTTGCTGGGAGCAATGTACGAAAACAGGGCGTCGTTCTTGACCATGGAAATGGTGTTGATTGCAAAAACAAACCTGCGCCAGTTTTAGTCTTCAGTCTGCTAAAGAAGACGACAAGCCCGTGGACTGTTTGTACTTACTGGTGCTCTTCCGTGGCATTGGAGGCGATGGCCATAAACGAGTTTGTCAAGACGGTGATGAGAATGGTTCTGTGGTTTTCCCTGTTAGGAGTCGGAGCCTCTCAAGAGTCAGACGTGGCCAGACAGCCACTGCACTTACACGATCAGGAAGTGACAAATAATCAGGAAAACCATCATCAATAGTCTGGCCAGCCAGTTGTAGGTGGGCCATCTGGGAAGCGTCAGTCAGCATCTTCCTGTTGCGGAAAAGAAACACGTGTTAAAACGTACACATCCCACGCAGCAGGCGTAAACCCCATGAGGATTTGGAATATTTTGTAGGCAACCTCACCACCGTCTCTGGCATTTTGAGACGAGGTGAAGAAGACAAAGAACCCGCTGCACATGATCAAGACGAGGACGATTACGGCGGCCAGGTCCACGGCCATGAGGCGAAACGCGATCAAGAGCTGAGAAAAGTACTGGTAATGGTCCAAAACGCTGAAGATGCGTGGCAGAAGCAAGATCGCGTTGGCCGCCAGCACGTCGTACGCCATGGCGTTCCACTGATGAGGGTCGACCAAGAAGACGCCGTAAGCTCGCATGCAGTAGTACGCGATGAGCAGGACCAGAATGCCCAGGTCAAAGATGTTCCAGAAGCTCATGATGTAGAGAGCAAATCCTTGTTCGTTGAAGCCGACCAGCTCATCCAACATGAAGCCGGCGCTCCAGAACCAAAAGATCAATTCCAATCCGGTGATGTGGACCGACCGTTGGGATAGGACGGACAAGAAGAGACCGATAAGCACAGCCAACGATAGCGTGGAAAGAAAGGATCGATAGCGCGGAACTCGGAGACGAGAAAGTTTGAACATGGATGCCTGTCTGGGATCGTAGAGCGTGACTGTTCTTCTTCCAGCCGGAACCTGATACTGGCCCGGTTTGGGTGGGAGAGAACCGAGCAACGGCGTCCTGCTGTTGGGCTTTGCGGCGTGGCCGTTGAGGCTCGCTACAGGTGCGGGTGGCAATTCACGATGCAGACTATCCGCAGACGAGTAGAAGGTGATGGCTCCGTTCCAGATGCCTTCGAGCTGTTGCACCACAACCGGGTGCGCCAGGAAGTGCTTGGCCGAAGCTCGGATGGCGACTTCGAGCGTCGAGGTTCTCGACGCAACCACAGCCTGCTTGGCTTTATTCGACGATCTGCTCTGTGCAACTGGTGGCTGTGCTCCCGGAAGCCCTTGGAGCGGGTAGAAATCATAGGCCAGGGCATCAATCAATTCTCTGGTGGAGTATTCCTTGAGCAATTTGAGAGCAAGAAGCTCGCACACTTTGGCTCTCGTGTTGCTGATGCCGGCATTGGCAGCATACCTCTGCCCTTCTTTGCCAAATTGCAGACAGTTCGCCATCAGGGCATATATCGTAGCCCTTGAGAAGTGTTGGGTTCGAATTTGCTGCTGCATTGGTTTCACCAGAAACTGGGAAACTTGTGGCGATCGCAGTTGATCCCATGATAGCGAAGTCTCGGTGCGAGCAGACACAATGATACGAATGGAGTGCGTGACATGGTAGACGGGCAGCGTATCTAGAGCAGGGACAGAAGAGGTCATGTCGGTTGGTTAGCGGTCGAGGTACCAGCGGCAAGACATTATGCTCAACTCCAATCCAATACGAGGGCGTGAACTCTACCAAGGTGCGTTGCCGAAAACAGAGGAAGCAGTGGTAGACCTCGGTCGTGGTCATCTTCATCCCCTCCGTCGTCTTCTACTTGGTCTGCTTGCGTCTGGCCATTCGTTTGGTCGGCGTCCTCGTCGAATCGGACGAGGTCTTCTTCGTTTGTATCTTCGTCATCGTCATCGGCTTCGGTAAAGTCTGCCGCCGCGTGCGCCCGGTCTGTATACTGACGATGTCTCTGCTGAGGATCGGACGAGGGCGAGACGGCGAGGTCGTGCATGTCGGCGCGACGAGGCGCGCGCCTGGGTCGGCGAAGCGGCGAGGCGACGAACATGGTTTGTATACGATGCCGCGCCCTTGGCCGTCACGTCCCGCGTTTACGCTCGTCGTGCCAGGTAAGCCATGAGGAGCGCGGGCACACAACGTATCACTCTCGAAAACGAGGAGACACTAAAGGAGGGGAAGCGAAGGAAACAAGGGGGCCGAGGGCCAGGGCGAAGGGCAAACAAACGTTGGCGGCGATTGTGATAGTCCATAGATGTCGAGACTCCAAGAGACTACAGGGGGGACGACCTGGCCACTATTCGGCCGGTGCAGGTGCAAAGTGGGGTCCAGGGGTCCACTGGTTCATTTCGGTGTCGGTGTCGGTGTCGGTGTCAGTCAGTGTCAGCCAGTGTCGGTCAGTGTCAGCCAGTGTCGGTCAGTGTCGGTCAGTGTCCGTCAGTGTCGGTCAGTGTCGGTCAGTGTCCGTCAGTGTCCGTCAGTGTCGGTCAGTGTCCGTCAGTGTCCGTCAGTGCAATGCAGCAGCGCCTGGCAGCGCGCACAGGGGCTCCCAGACGCTACCAGACCAGCTGGAGACTGCAGCGCCAGCCCAGGCGCAGTGGACGGACATCAATCGAAGACGACGCACCTCGGTCAGCACACCACATGAGGTTGTCAAGATGGTGTCAAGATGGTGTCACCAGACCAGGCCGTCGACGTCAAGCCAGGGCCAGCCATCAGCAAATTTTTTTTCGCATCGTCTCCATCTCGCTCCGTACATGATTCGAACGTTTGTGTGTCTATTCGTCGGCGCAGAACCATCTCTTGACGCCGGCGAAAGACTCGACGAAATCAGGACGCACGTCCCTCGGGACCAACGCATGACACGCACCCCTTGGCCTCCATGCTTTCTCCCTCGGCCTTGAACTGCGCCAGGTGGCGCGACGAGGTCAGGGCACGCGATGCTCGGCAGGTACCTATATGCGCGCATGCATGGCGCCGGTCACTGTTCCCTTTTCTTTCTTTCCATTTTGAGTGCATACGACACAGTCGTCTGTACATGCTGCGTAAATTCCATGATGCAACGCAAGGACCGGACACACATGGCGTCATCACCAGACATGTCGCATCAACAGATGGTCTTCTGGAATTTCCATGGGGTGAGGCGCCGGTAGCGGCTCTGCAGCCAGTCCTGCCACAATACCTACCGCGAGGTACGTAGTAGCGGAAAGTAGCAGGCGAGTGACTCACTTGGTAAATAAATGACGGGTGCTTTATCCCCTGATGATCAGGCACCCCATGTTTGTGTATTCGGCGCCCTTTTCACACCAAGCATGTTGTTACATTTGTACAGTTGTTCTTGACAGAAGGATAAAAAAGTATGCATGTATACGTTTTATAGTAGTACTTATGTATACATCATTCTCCTTTCGTACTAGAGAATTTTATGCAAAATAAATGAAAAGGGAGACAGTGACAGTGGCGGTAGGGCTGTGGCTGAAGCTATTCAACGTAAGCTAACGCCACAGGAGGTCGCACCATCCACTTGCAACCGTCGGTGACGCGCGGACAAATTCCATCGTGCACTGTCTAGTGTTTTATGTTTCTACTAATTTTCCAGTCATGCAGCGAGGAAAAATGCCAGGATTTCCTACGTCGTCCGCCACATCAAGGGCATCCTAATTGGGTCAGAAATAGAGGGGGGAGAGCCTGGCAAAACGCGGCAGAAACGCGGCATTTCAACAATGGCAATCCATCTGGAATGGCCATCGAGGTGTGCCTGGCGCGATCCAGCACGACCGGCGTCCCTCGGTTGTTATCGATTAGCCCCTTTCCTGCCCTTCGTCTACCTACATCAAGCAGCCCCTCCTTCAACGCCTGCTAAGCCAATTGGGCATGGTCGACAGCCCAGCGCCACTGGCTGGCCGGCCTGGCCCCTGCATTAGCCGACCAGTCGTTGACTTGCTTGGACTATGGAAGAATGAACCGGTCCAGGCAGATAGTAAAGCACACAAAGGGCCGGGCAACTGAATGCATTTTCCGCGACGCTTTTGGGTACAAAGGTACCTACGACATGTGCACAGTACATACTTCCCAAGGTACTTAGGTAAGTAGGTAGGTACTGAGGTAGGTAGGTAGGTACCTAGGTACGTACCCAAGGTTGCATGGACTTTTGGGATGCTCGTCCATTCAACCGTCCTTTGTTTAATACTACGACACACACTGCGCGCTCCTCGCGTTTCTTCTCTCGCGAACGAATGGGAAAGCGTACCACCCCGGACATTATTACCTTCACCTGCCGGTGCCAGGATTGCATGCCAGCACCTTTTACTTTAATGTACTTTGTTGACAACAGGCCGACTAAAATCCCTTGACTTGCTGTTCGTCTCTGCCGCATCGTACTTGCTTGCACCTTTACTTTCCAGTTTCCACAGAAGTTCCATTCCATGCCATTCACACCCTCTGTACACTCTGTCGGCTCTGACACTGCCGCTCTTTATCCCGTCGTGCTTTCTCCTCCTGACGTGCTCAGCTCGCCATTGAAGAATCTCTTTTTTTCCCCTTCTCCTACGAATACTCTGCCGCGAGTTGTCGCTCACTGTCTGAACAGCCCGTTCCGCCACATCCGTGATCGAAGGCGAAGGATTGTGGTGCGGATTTGGCATGGGCCGTCTTTGCCCGACAAAGCCCTTCGATGAAACGGCAAGACTCCATCCTCGACTTCTCAACCGCTGTGCTTGCTTCGCGAGTGCAGGCTGCTACTGCAGTCGCGCTGGACCAGCACCTACTTCTGGCGCAGACCCAGCAAAGGAAGGGGGGCTCTTGTCGTCGTTCGCAGGTGTTGCCCTTTCACCCAACACCACACTCGGTTGCGACTGGCGTTGTCCATCACCATGACGCATTCCGGCTCCAGCTCGTCCACATGTTCGTCCAGCAAGACACGGACAATGGAACCGGACGAACTGATCACTCGGCATGACCCTTCGTCCGACCCGACAGCCACCCCGCAGGCCTCCTCATCGGCTCATAGGAGAGATAAACCGGATGAAAAGGACGAACAAGTCGAAACTGAAACTTCGGACCAAATAGCTCCAATCAAAAAGACCGCGAAAGGCGTGGCCAAGGCTGAACCGCCCGAGGGCAAGGGAGAATCTGACCGCGTCCGCAACACAGAAGCAGAGGCGGTCGCTTCCAACATGGCCCACGACTCCATGGTCACAGTCCGACTTTCAGAACCATCATCCATCACTTTCGATGCGACCGCCGGCAAAACGAGTTGCAGGCTGGCCAGCGTCGCCTCTGCCTCGATCGGACTCGAGGATGAACAGGTAAAAGTGGGCGATGGGTCCAACGGTGGCGAGACAATAAGCGAGCGACGCAGAAGCAGCATGCCGAATCCAGTGGACGATGCGGTCATTATACCAACCACCAAAGCCAATCGCAGCCTCAAAGATGAATTGGGGCGCTGCAGTCTTGACAGCAATGAAACCGATTCTTCCGACGATAACGACGAGGTCAACTGGGAGAAACTGGAGAAAACGGAGGATGAGCAGACAAAGGACGAGGAAACCGATAATGTACGTCATTGTTCTTGAACCCCGGAGGTACTGACGACGATCGTCATGATTCATGCTAACAACGGACAAAAAAAAAAGTCAACGGCTCTTCTTCTGGCACGCTTGGAGCAGGAAAACGCGAAATTGGCTACGAACCCCAAGAGCGTCAAGGTGCAAGCCGTTGAAAAGCTCTCGTCGAGCAAACCACGACCGCCGTCCATGGCCCAGCTGCGCAAAATGGTCAAGGAGCCAACTCCTTCAGCACTCCGATACTCCATGCTGCCGCCACCACCGATGACTGATTTAGAATTCTATGCCGCTCTTGTCAAGGACTATCAGCAAGCGGCCGCCCGCCTGCCCACTCTCTTGTCCAACAAGATCCGAAAAGGAATTCCACCACCTTTGCGAGGCGTTGTGTGGCAGAGCATGTCCGGTGCACGGGATGCCGACCTTGAGGAACAATATGAGCGTTTCTGCGGGGAATCAAGTCCTTATGAACTTCTTATCGGCAAAGACCTGGGTCGGAGCTTTCCTGGCGTTGATATGTTCCGCGACCCTGACGGTGATGGGCAGCAAATGCTCGGGAGAGTGCTCAAGTCATTTAGCCTTTACGATACAAAAATAGGATACTGTCAAGGGCTTGCGTTTCTCGTAGGGCCATTGCTGATGCATATGCCTGACAAGCAGGCATTTTGCGTTCTTGTTCGGTACGTTGTGGACGCCTAGGCTCCGTGGTTGCCCGCCTTGCTCGCAAAGACACTGACCTTTTTCATCTCGTGGTAGACTGATGGAAAAGTATGATTTACGAGATTGCTTTCTTCCCGATTTGTCCGGGTTACATGTTCGCATTTATCAATTTCGCCAACTGCTGCGACTCAATCTGCCTGCGCTGTCTGCCCACCTTGAGGAGCTTCAGGTCGAGACGGCATACGTCTCGCAATGGTTCCTCAGCTTCTTTGCCGTCACGTGTCCGTTACCGATGCTCTTTCGAATCTATGATGTTGTATTTGCCGAGGGGGCCTCCGAAACCCTTATGCGCGTTGCCTTGTCACTCATGAGAAAGAACGAGACACGCCTGCTCGCATGTTCCGAGTTGGAAGACGTCATGCAACTTCTCTTGTCTCGGGGATTGTGGGACTGCTATCACTACAACGCCGACGAATTTGTCCAGGACTTTGCCAGTCTGACGGGCGTCGTGACGAGAGAGAAGCTCTCGCAGCTGTCGCAAGCGTATAGAGAGACTCTAGTTGCGACTGCCAGTGCAGCACGAACGTCCGACATTACGACCGCTGCCAGTCGGTTTCTTGGGCGCATTTGGGCCTCTTCAAGCAAGAGCAACAATTTGACCCCTGGTCTGTCCGTGGCACCTGCACGACCACTCAGTATGCTTCGTCGCAGCGCATCAAAACAGAGCATAGCGTCGACACTGAACTCGATGGAAGCGAGCTCCGCAAGTGTCGCCAGTTCATCCTCTACCGACGCCAGCACTCTGTCCCGGGATTCGGCGAACACGGAGGACGATTCGACTGGTCGTGAGTCGACGCCAGTAGGGCCGAAATCCAATGCGAAGACAAGAACCACGGACGAGAGATGTTTACACAGCCAGATTGAGGACCTCTTGATCGCGTTGAGCGAGATGCAACGAAACCATGCTCTCATCGCCAATCAGTTGCAGTTTGAGCGAGAGGAACGAGAGGAAGATGGAAAGGCCGTTCGATCTTTGTTGGATGGCCTGCGAAAGCGCGCGACCAACCACGCTGAAGATGGGTCTGTGCCCGTCGACACACGGGACCTGGACGCCACCCCGGCGGTTGAGGAGCCAGACCCGGCAATCGAGACTGGGGCCGGAAATGGCGATGAGCAGCCGCCCTCCGCAGAGGACCTCTCGGAGCTTCTGGACAAGCTCGAGCAGCGCTTCGCGAGGCAGGATAAGAAGCACCGGTCGTCCATGATTCAGTCAAGGTCCCAGCTACGAGATGAGTTACTCAACACGAAGGACCAGCTCGCCATTGCCGTTTCTCACTCGCAGGAGCTCAGTCGGCGAATCCACGAAATGGACCAGGAGATTTCCGCACTGAAAGAACAGCTGCGGGAAAGGCATGGACATGTAAAATCGCTCCATCAAGACAAGCAAAGGCTTGAGAAGCAGATTCGTGGCTTGAAAGCGAGAGTATCAAGCAGCTCAGCCTCGGAGGCCACTCATCGCGACCTGGAGCCGGACTGGGCCGGGAAGGGCAGAAATGGTGGGTTGCGGGAGCTGAAACTTGGGCGGAGCAAGTCCATACCATCGCAGGCTCCCGGCCATGACAAGAGGATGTCGTCCATGCCGAAGAACCAAACGGAAGGCCCACCGAGTGAGCACGAGGCTCTGTTGCTGGAGCTGGCGCAGGCCAAGACGGCTGAGGCAATGGCAAAGCAGGAGGCCGAGGAGGCAAGGCAAAAGCTCGAGGCCCTCCGGAAGGCCAACGGTCCGCCATCATCAGAGCAGCATGGAAACTCGGGCGTCCCAAACTCGCTCGGGCCCATGACGGTATTTGGTCGACTGACGGGACAGGCGACGACACCGCCTGCCGACCTGTCCGCCAAGCCTGCCGCAGCAACAACCACGAGCACGTCTCCCACCTCGGGTGGATTTTGGGCATGGAGAAGATGAGGGCGAGGAGGGGGGTTGATGGGTGTCCGGATGCCAATGAAATTCGCAACGTAGCCGCCGTGGCGTGGTTCCTATTCCAGGTTGATGAATTTCCGGACGCCAGTGAGATTCGCAACATGGCCGCCGTGGCGTGGTTTGTTATTTTACGATTTCTTCTTCGAGGTTGACGCATGGAGGAGTCTGAGCCAGCAAGTGGTGGTTTTTTTTTAATTTTTTTTTCTTCTTCCTTTGTTGGTGAGTACGCCGCGAATTTCTGTATATACCTAAGTCGTGGCGGCAGCATGGACATGCGAGCGAGCCATATGATTCATGCATTCGTTGGAGGGGTCAAATCCCTAGATGGGACTTTATTTGCGGCGGAGTGGTCTCTGACGGTTGACCCGCCGCAGACTTGAAAAGGAGAAGTTGTGTGTGTGTGCTTGCACATGGGTGGAGAAGAGGAGTGTCGAGGTCAGGAAAATGGACATGGGACCAAGCATCAGAGGTATGCCTCGTCCTGGTTCTGGGGAGTATGCGCAATGCGTCTAAAAGGATACAAGCCATTACGGATGAGGTCGAACCTGTTTTCCAGAGAAAACAAATGTCAATACAGGCCACATAGAAAAGGAATCCAGGTGTCATGTCTGTGTCGCGCTGGCGAGGATGAACAAGAGGGGGGAGTCCTCGGCCACGCAACATTTGTTTCGGCTGGCTGGGACAAGCGCGTCGTCACTGGTTGATGAGAGAGCCCCGCCGGGTCCTGTTCTGGGTCTTGCTTTTCCCATTCTTTGGTTTTTTTTTTTTTTTTTTTTTTTTCCCTTTGGTCTGTGACGTTGGGTTTGTTGATCTCCTGTGTATCTGATACGCTGATAAGGAGGTGGGAGCGATGAAATGTGATGGGTGCGCTTAGCTTGGAGTCGTTGCGCTGCAGGTGCAGGTAGGTGCTGGTGCTGGTGCTGGTGCTGGTGCTGGAAGTGATGCAGGCAGGTCCATGCGTCGATACAGTGCATGTCTGCAAAAAGACACGGTGTGCCCGTGTGCCCGTGTGCCCGTGTGCCGTCTGATGTGCTCCTGGGCTGTGCGCTGTTCTGTCATGCTCATGCTGTGTGTGCGGTGCCCTTCACAACCTGTTTTGATCTGTTTTGATCTGCTTGTCCCAGCCAGCCATCGGTCCGTCATCCATTCATTTCCTGTTTCCCTTTCTTCCCTCTCCGTGCCTTTTTCTTTTCTCCTCTATGCTTCCTTCCTCCCCCTTCTCCCAGCCTCTTTTCCATTCCACCCGGAACCCCTCGAACCTCTATCCCATCCATCCTCCCAAAACAAAACTGACCTTTTCGGACGCTGCTCACAGGTACGGCGAGACTGTTCCTCATCCCCTTTGCGTATTCCTAGCCGTCGTGGTCCTCTTGCTTCTCGGCTTTGCATCTCTCGCTTCATCAGCTGCGTCGGTGGCACTGGTCAGACCATCACATTGTACATATGTGCAGGACCAAAGCACCATCACTCCACACCCCGAGTGGCCAACATCTGCCTACTTACGTTGCATTAGGTAGCTTTGTCTCTTGTTGCTGACGTCTTGGCCCACTCCACCCCTTAGATATCAAACGCTTGCGACCCGACCCCTGTCCTGTCCAACTTCCTCCACCAGAGAAAAGAACACTGTTTCCCAGAAAACATCGCACCAAGAGTCCCCAAATTGCATCCTTTACCATCATCGCCATGGCTGATACCGCTCCCAACGGTGGTTCTCTCCTCGAGACCACCAAGGAAAGTAAGGTAAGTCTTTTGCGTTTATTTTGTCATTTTTCCCCATCACGTGCCAAGTTGCTAACCCAGGGCTGCAGTTATCTCGACATGTGACCACCTCATACAAAGCCATCCCACCACCACCTCGACATGAGATCCTAACCCGATTTCGGCAGACGCCAATGCTGCCTATAACTCTGTGACTAATGGTAAGCTTTGTCATGTTTATTTGTATTTGGACGCCGTTTTGGTGCGCAACCGCCCCGCCACCAGTGTCCAGCGATCGATATGTCGAGACCGAGGCTAATCCGCTTCGCCGTTGAACAGGCCCTGTTGCTCAAAACGTAAAGGACCAGCAAGTCAAGACCGAGACTGAATTTTCCAACCTCGCTGCTTCTCGCAGGACTCCCGTCAACCCTGCTGCTACCGGCCAGCCTCTTACGCACTATCACTCTTTTTTCTCCGAGCTCCTGTCATGGAAGAACCCTCGTAAGTGATGCATCGAGCCTATCTCGTCATGGAGGAAACCCACAGACATCCTTGCCGGCCGGAGTTGCTGACGTGCACTGCCCCCTCAGGTGCCTCCGCAATTGCATACGCTTCGATTGTCTCCTTCATCTTCGTGGCTAGATACCTCGATGTGCTCCGCTGGGGCCTCAAGCTGTGCTCTATGGCTCTGTCGGTAACTGTCGCGGCCGAAGTCGCAGGCAAGGCCGTCCTTAGCCACGGTTTGGCCACTCAGATGCGCCCTCGCCGTTACCACACCGTTTCGCGAGCTACAATTGACAAGTTTATTGGCGACGTCCACGAGCTTATCAACTTCTTTGTCATTGAAGCCCAGAGGATTCTTTTCGTGGAGAATATTGCTGTCTCTGCTGCTGTACGATTTTTCTCCTGTACCTAACCCTTTTTTTTTTTTTTTTTTTTTTGCGCTGACTCTGACCCATATCCAACGAATAGACATGCCTCACTGCCTTTCTTTCGTACCACCTCATCAAGCTCGTACCATGCTGGGGCCTTGCCATTATTGGCACCACGGTCGCCTTTTTTGTGCCCTTGATCTATACCACCAACAAGGAGCTCATCGATCATCACTTGAAGAACGCTTCTGAAGCCATCAACGCCCAGACTGCCCAAGTTCGCACTGTTGCTCAGAAGCAAGCCGATCACATCGCCACCATGGGCAAGCAGTATGCTGGAGACTACACCGGAAAAGTTCAGGAGATGCTGCGCGGTCGTGGCAGCGCCTCTCCTTCTCGCGTTTCTTCTTCTCCTAAGCAGCCTACTTCTGCTGCCCCGGTCAGGCAGCCTGAGTTTCCGGTTCCCCCCACTGAAGAGCCCGAATTGAAGAAGGTTGCTGGGCCCGAGGAGCCAATTGCGACAGCAACTGAAACTCATGAGACGGAACCCTTGATCGCTTCCTAGGTGGCTCATGGCAACAAATTCCACGTGACACGAGATGAGGCGAACAATGCATAGGACTGAGACGATGATACCTGGAATCAGTGGTCCGTGGCGAAAAAAATGGCGGAGGCGGGAGGATTTTGCTAGATTGATGTACTTTTTTTTTTTTGTCTTTCCCGCAAAGTTTTGACTCCTACCCAACTGCCCAGGAGTCCAAGTGTACACTGCTTAGTTGCAACGCTGAATACTACGAGTTGAAAGTAGTGAAGGGGATGGTAAGCGATACCTGGTATAGCCAAGACAGGAAGAAATCATGTACAATGATATACTTCCCTATAAGAGCTTGTTGTGCGTTTTTGGCACCCTTTGCTACGTGTCCCGGCACGAGATGTGTTTATACAGCTTGGTTTGTTTAGCCTCTCCATGGTCGAGTCTAGGTGGATAAGTGACATGGGCTGATTTATTACCCTACAAGAGTTTGTTGGAATATTTTGGCACCCTTTTGATACGTGTCCTGGTACGAGATGTGTTGTGTTAGCAGTTCGTTACCCTCTCCATGGGGTCTATATGGATAAATGATGTATCTTACCCTACAAGAGTTTGTTGGAATATTTGTGCAGGCTTCAAGACGTGTCCTGGTATGAGAAGTGTCATGTTACTAGTTTGGTCTACCCGGACCATGGGCGAGTCTAGATGGATAAATTACGCATCGTGCCCTACGGGAGCTTGTTGTATTATCCTGACACCCTTTACTACGTGTCCTGATTTGATTTGCAATGTGTCGTGTTACCGGGTTGGTTTGCCCTTCTCCATGGGTGCGTCTACGTGGATGATGGCACACGCGCCACATGACACCTTACAGGCAAGGACGAAAGGACACAAAGATGGGGAGGGAGAAGCTCCCGAGTATGCCGCAGCTTGTTTCATGAAGAAGAAACTCTTTTGATGAGACTGTTGAACTGTATTCTATGAAAGGGGGTGATGAGATGAGCGCGTTGGCAAGCAAAAACTCGGGATGGATACAGACGGCAGGATTCCTTATTCCATCCATCCATCCGAGGTGGTCAAGAGGTGGTGGTCTACCTGGGAGACGTCTGGTGGAGCGGGTGTCTGTCTCGGCGAAGAGTACGGGTAGGGAACGTGCGGGAGAGGGGTACAGGACGTGTGTGTGCGGCGGGTGGTGAGCGGATTGTTTCGCGTAGCAAGGGGGGTGTGTGTGGGTGTGTGGGTGTGGATTCTGAGCTAGACGGGAGATGATGATGGGAGGTGGTGGTGGTTGGTAGGGTAGGTAGGTAGGTTCAACTTTTTTTGAACTTTTTTTTTTTTGACTTTTTTTTAACTTTTTTTTGAACTTTTTTTTTTGACAGGGCAGGTAGATGGATGGATGGATGGATGGATGGTGGATTGCGCAGCATGTGAGAGTGGATGGATGCATCCCGCGCCGTGGTGGTGCTGTTTTCGAGGTGAGGATCGGAGGAGGACGGACGTGCTTCTTTGTCTTTGTTCACGTCCTCGCCCGCTTGGCTGCGCCCCCGCTGGCATCGTGGGCGGCGCGTTTGCGGCCGTTCTTGCGCCAGAACGCCTTGGTCTCCCTCTTCTCCCTCGCCTCCTTCTTGTGCTGGCCGTCGGCGAGCTTCTTCTGGAAGGCAGCGTGGTTGTCGGCCTTTTTGGCGCGGCGCCTGGCGGCGGCGTCGTTGCGGATGGTGAGCAGCTGCTGCGTGAGGGCGCGGGCCTTCCTCTCGGGGGCGTCGGCGGGGAGGACGACGGCGCGCTTCTCGAGGTACGTCTCGCGCCTCTGCCTCTTGGTGGCCGTGATCTGGGACCGGTAGGGGAGCTGGGCGGCGAGGGCGCGCGGCACGCGCAGGGGGTTGAAGTGGCGCGTCTGGCGCTCCACGGGCCGGTACTGGCTGTTTCCGGGCCGGGGCGCGGCGAGGGCCTCGTCGGCGCGGACCTGCCCGGTGAGGCGCATGGGCTGCCACCCGACGAGGTTGCTGGCCGGGTTGTGGAAGCGGTGGGGCTTGACGGGGTACCAGGCGCGGAGGAAGACGATGTCGCTGAGGAGGATCTTGTCCTCAAAGGTGGCGCGGAAGTGGCCTTCTGGTCTGGAGAGGGCGCGCTTGATCTGCCCGCGGATGCCGGACACGGTCTTGATGGAGGCGCCCTCGAACTTGGCGATCTCGAGCGCCGAGCCGAACATGTCCTTGACGAAGGCCGTGTTCTTGAAGATCTTGTAGGGCGTGCCCGTCAGCTTGAGCTTCTTGACAATCTCGGTGGATTCGTCGACGCCGAGGACGGTGCCCGTGGCGGCGATGCGGAAGCCCGGCGCCGAGGCCGACAGGGAGTTGAAGGCGACGAAGCCGGTGTTGGGCGCGACCAGCGGCCCGTACACGGCCGCGAAGCAGTGCATGTGCTCGGGCGTGTACTTGAGCATGCGGTTGCGCGTGCGCGAGTCCGTCGTGCTGTAGATGGGCATCGTCTGGAAGCGCCGCCAGCCCAGCGACAGGATCAGCGGGTCGTTGGTCTTGAGGATCTTCCTGTGCCACCGGTGCCGCTTGATGCGCACCTGCACGAAGCCCCAGCGGTCCTCGGCCGGCGCCAGGCCCCCGACGACGATGGGTACCCGCGCGTTGAACCGGGACACGAACTCGGCCGGTACGCCCTCCAACACGAGCTTGGCGTATCTGCCCGCGCGGTAGCCCTCCACCGCCGCCCGTTGCCGCTCGTCCAGTTGCTCGTACTCCTCCTTGTTGATGTCGAGCTGCTTCTGCATCATGGCCTTTTGCGCATCATACCAGTCGTCCTCGCCGTAGTCTCGCGCCTCGTCGCCGCCGCCTTCTCGCCGCGCGTTGGCCTTGTCGTTGAGGAAGCCCTCTCGGTCTTCTTGCTCGAACCGCTGCTTTAGTTCTGCCTTGCGCTTGGCATTCTTTTCCCGCTCCGCGGCAATGTCCATGGCCGTCTCTTCTTGTGCCTCGCCCGCCTCCTCGGCTTCCAAGTCTCGAAAGACGCCGTCTCCTTCGTCATCGTCGGCGTCGGCGTCTCCCTCTTCGTCCCCAAACCCATCAAAGTCGCCCTCATCGCCCTCGCCGTCCTCCCCATCGTCGCCTCCTGTATCCGTGCTTGTAAACTTTCGGCGCAGAGCGTCGATGTTCTCTCGCTCTGCCCACTTGGCTGCCAAGTCTTCATAGTCGTACAGGGGTATCGGACGGTCTTCTGTTGCGTCTTCCTTTTCCTGGGCCGACTTTTTGAAAAAGTCATCCTCGCCGTCCGACTCCTCGATATTCTCCTCCTCCCCAGACTCGTCATCTTCGCCTCGCCATCGTCTCAGAGCCTCTTGTGGTGTCATGGAGTCATCGTACATGTACCTGGCCAGGTCTCCCGTGTGGAATGTCCGCCGCCTGCCATGCAGCTTGCGGGCCCTTCCCGACAGGTCATCCTTCCACCGCAAGGCAGCTGCTTCTTCATCAGAGTCGAACTCGTCGCCGCCGTCCTCGTCTTCGTCCTCGTCGCCCGATAGTGATCCGAGGTCTGAGTCGCTGTCGGCAAATGCAACGTCGTCCTCTCCATGAGACTTGTCGGTGCTCTTGCGGAACATCCTGCCCATTTTGCCTTCGTCAAACTCGACTTCTCCGTCTGAATTTTCACCACCACTTCCGCTTACGAAACCCTCATCCTCGTCTTCGTCCCCATCGTCCCCATCCGTCACATCGTCGTCCTCGTCCTCGTCACGCTCCACAACTCGAGCACGCCGTTGCGTTTTTCGCCCTGTATCTTCCTCCTCGGCAATCTCATTGATCTTCTGGCCGCCAGAGAAAAGTTGTACACCATCCTCCATTTGACCAAGCAATCGTCGCTCACTCTGCAGGTTGACCATCATTTCCTCTCCCTCACCCCTTTCCACGACCTCTGCATCCTTGTTGAAGGTGAAGCCCTTTTCTCTGGTGATCCAGATGGCATCGCCGTCGATCTTGAGGCCGCTTCGATCCGACATGGGCGCATGAAGCTTCTTTTCCTTTTCGTCCAGTCGCCGCCGTCCCGTCTTGCCCGTGATTTTCGCCAGCGCCTGCTCCATGGACGGCGTCGGGCAAGGATCCGGCAAGACCTCCATATTAGCCACTGTGAAATCTCCCAATCCTGCAACATGAACCCGCTGTCCCTGTGCCGCAAAATTCGTGCCTCGCAGGTACCCCGACAAGACGATCGACCGATCGCACTTGGCATCTTGTTCAATCTTTGTCGGGTGTGTGATGTCGCGGAAGCTGTCCATGATGGCATACGGATGGTTGTTGCGCCAAACGAGCGGACGAGGATTTTTCATGACGGACACGAACCGGGAAAGATTATGAATCTCGCGATCGGGGTATCGGCCATTCAACACCCCAGAGAGGTAGAACAAATGCGCGCCTTGGTACAGTTCGGTCCAAAGTCTTCGTTTTAATCTCTTCTTGGCATCCTTGAGCGCCTGAGGTTTGCGAAACAGGTCCAGATGGGTCAGGATGCCAAACACATTTCCAGGCATGCCCGTCGCAGCCAGAATGTTGAGAAACTCCATGGTTTCCATCTCGAAACCGTAGTTGCCGTCAATCATGAGAAGCACAATGTCGGCAATCTTGGCAATGTCAACCATGGCCTCCAGCTGGTTGGGGCATTCGACAAATGTCAACCGCTGCTTTTTTGATGTAACGACTGTGATGGGCCCCTGGGGATCCGATAGCGTTTCCTTGGTATATCTCCTGACCATGGACTTGAGCAGCGTCGTCTTGCCAACACCGGGAGGCCCGACGATGGCCACGAGACGGGGAGGAGCTTCATCGGGGAGTCGGTCGACGAGGGGCACGTGAAGACGTCTTTCTTTGATCTAAAAAAGACAAAAAAAAAAAAAAAAAAAAAAAAAAAAAACAACCATCAGTCAATCATTGGAGGTATAGGCGGCGTGGCGGCTTTGCAATAGACATTACATCTTGGGACCTTGCGGCTGCTTTTTGCAACTTTCCGGGCTTGGAAAAGGCGAAAGCCTTGGGATTGTGGTCTGCGCGCGCTTGTCAGTCACTATCAGATGCTAGTTTCGAGCATATGAAGATTGGATGTTTGTCGGGCAGACAGGTCGTACTGACCTCCCGTGTGCTTCTTCTTCTCCTTGGCCTTGCGGTGCGGTTTATGAAGTTGGTCCATGGTTTCGCTTCGTCTGCACCATTCATGTGCGCCAAGTTGCTCAGTCTGACGGCCAGCCAAGGGACGTTTTTTTTCTGGCTCGAAATTTTTTCGACGGCGCAGACAATTTGCGGTTATCGATAAGACTGCTGGTGGGTTCTTTCTGGGGTCCTTTCGGTGGGTCCGTCGCAGCCTTATCCATGTCGCCCGTTGGTCCTCCTCACCTTGTTCCAAATGGACGTCACCCGCATCAGAAAGGGTTCCCAGTTCGGCCGTCCATGTATGTGATTGTTCAGGACCTCGACATCATCCCAGCTACATTTCTATTCTGGCCGCACCTTCCCCTCCCAGATCGTGAGGTGTAAGAATCCTCGCTTTCGAGAATGCCGCCTCCGGAATCCGTGGCAACCCCACCCCCATCAAAAGCTATCATTCAGAATATCCTCGTTCATCTTCACCATCGTCGGACTATACTCGGACGACTCCGGCTCCGCACCCGCATCAATCAAGATGTCATCCACAATCCTCCGACTCGCCTCCCGAGCTGCCGCATCAAACAAACATCACATCACGTCAGCCAATCTATTCGTCCAAACTGCCAAACTGGGTTAGGGTTAGGGTTCGGGTTCGGGTCTTCCTTTCCCAATATCGTATCCCGCAAAAGCTTAGACTCACCCGGTGTCCGTAGCAACTTGGACGGCGGCAACGCAAACTGTATCGTCTTGGGCGGACTCATCCCCGCGTACAAATCGTCGTCATCATCATCCTCGTCGCTTTCCCAGTCAATCTCGTACTTTTGCCTCCTCCGTGACGTTGCCGCTGCCCCTTCTTTGCTAGTCCCCGGGTCGACATGGTCGCCTGCGCCCGGAGCTCCGCCCCGCGCAGCGGATGAGAATACATCCCGCGACTTCTTGTGGCCCGCCGCCGGCGTCTGCACACTCACCCCGGGCGTTCTCGGACCCTGACAGGAAGCGGCGGCAAGTCGCCGACGTGCCATGAGCTTGTACGGCGACATGAAGACCTCGCTACGTAATGTCGGAGGCGCAATGTCAGGCGACGACATGCACGAGTCACCCTCTTCCCACGAGGCCTTGGCCCCTTCCTTCCCCTTGTCCTTGTTCTTGCCAAGGTCCTTTTTGAGCGGAGAAATACGGATTCCCGGTCTGTGCGGCGTAGTTTGCACGCGGTAATTCTTGTCCAAGACGCGGTGCAGCAAGGCATCTTTGTTCCGCCTCGCCGAGTGTTTCTGCTCAGCCGTGTGGTGATCTTGTTGACCCTTGGGCGTCAGGGACACATCCGGCAGCTGGGCCGTCCGCTGCGCAAAGAGCACCGTCGAGTCTTCCTCATCTTGCAATACCGTGCTGTCGCCTTCTTCGTCCATCCTCTTGGTCGCCGGCAGCCGAGGGGTGCTACCCGACAGTTCTGCC
This sequence comes from Aciculosporium take MAFF-241224, assembly GCA_000222935.2. Classification (NCBI taxonomy): domain Eukaryota; kingdom Fungi; phylum Ascomycota; class Sordariomycetes; order Hypocreales; family Clavicipitaceae; genus Aciculosporium; species Aciculosporium take. The sequence continues at coordinate 50,385 of AFQZ01000098.1, forward strand.
TCATCAAACGGCGACTCTTCTCTCTGCATCGTCGGGTCTCTTGCCACGGGCGTTGCCGTCAGGTCCTCCTGGTCCGCCGTGTAATCTGCATTCGTGTCGTCCTGCATTGCTGTGCTGTCCTCCATCACTGAGCTCTCATCGTCGTTGGCGAGCTCTTCGTAGCCGGATAGCGAAACATTGGCCGACGCTTCGAAAAATTGTTTCCAGAACTGTGACCGGCAAGTCAGCGGGCAGATGACATATCAGACGTATTTTTTTTTTTTTTTTTTTTCCTTCCTTGTTTTTATACCGGTGGCCTGGACAAAAGAACAACAGTACCTTTGATGCCTCCCATACAGCTCGAGAGTGCTCCCCATACTGCTCCACGATGGGAATCACGCTCGTCGTGACAATTCTGTGCGCCTTGCTAAAGTTGTGATCGATTTCTATGCGAGGGAGGAGACTCGGTGTGAGAAACGTGTAGACTTTTTTTTTTTTTTTTTTGGTTTGGGGCTGCTCGCCTGGTGCCGTTGCGTACCTTGCAAGGTTAATGTGATGGACTGCTCAAGCCGTTCCAGTTCTTCCATCAAGGACAGATTACGCGCCGCTGCACTTGGATGCGCCATGTTGGCTTGAGCGACAGCAGCGCGACTTAAATCTGGATGCGAAAGAAGCGGCGGGCTGGGCTTTGAAGTCGGGTGGGAGATTCATGTGAAGAACTACGGGATGGGATGGCTGCCTGTGGATGCGGTGAGTGACGTTCCCGTCGCGTCAGCTTTCTCCACGCCTTGAGGGGTGGCTGATAACGCCGGCGGGGCCCATTGCTGAAAACTTGACGGTCCAAGAGGGGCGGGCATTTTATTAGATTCCCTTTCCAGGCCTCCAGGCCTCCAGGCTCCATTGCTCCTTTCACATTCATATTATTACCTGTGCCCATCATCATGGCAACGGTACATCATCATCATAACAAACCCGCCCCCTCGTCAACGTCTACAATAGTCATCCCCCAGGTCCAACCTGCTCAACAAGTGCGCAAACAAGCCATCGTCGCCAACACCAAACTCCCCCAGCACCCCTCCCCCCGCAGCCTTCTTCCCACCAGCCCTCGCCTTCTCAGACAGACCTCTGCAGACCGAGATAAAAACCTGCAGCTTCCCCCTGAGCTCCGCATACCGCTGGCCGGGACCAAGGTGATCTGCGCCCTTGTCCGCCCTCCCACGCGCCTGTAATCTCGACCGCTTGGCATACGCCAGTATCATGGCGAAGATCTCCTCCAGGAGCTTCAACACAGGCTCCTGGCGCTTTCGCAGAAAAAGCGAAAACATGATCCGCTCCAGCACCAAAGAATGCATGTCCCGCACCAGAGCAGGACTCGACGTGGCCTCCTCTCCAGCAGGACCCGCGTCCGACTCATCGAGTTCCGCCCGAATGCCGTCGAGTCTGCGGTCAAAGGCCTGCCACGCAAGCGCAACCCCAATGTCGAGGAAGTAGGACGCGATGCTGCTCACAAAGTGTTGCGACTCGCGGACAAGGCGATACGACGCATTGTCCGCAAACCACGTATTCGACCGCGAGTTGGTGTCCCGGTAGAGCTGGTTGACTACGTAGAGCATTCGGAGAGTACGCAGGAGAAGCTTGAATATGCGGTCGTAGTGCATCAGATGAAGCGGTGTGATGATGCACGTCAACTCCGGCGGAGTCGTGTACGACAGTCGCAGGAAATCGAGGGCCTCGACCGTGTCTGGATCCATGCACTTGTCAATCTCTTCCTCTGACATGTCCCGCACTGCAAAGCTCAGATCTCCGGGCAGGGCAGCCCCGTCTGAACCGATTTTTGTCGGATTCCGGAACACCCCGCCGCTTGCTCCATACGCTTCGCTGAGCACTCCCATGAGGACCAGACGAAGTTCGGAGCTTGCTGGCGGCCATGTATCTCGGCCTCCTAAACGAAGTCCCATGACGCCCCCATGCATTGCCACGCCGGCGCGTCTTTCGGCCGTTTCGAGATCCGGATCAAACAAGGCGTGCGACAGACGACTGCAGAATTGACCGTTTCGCAATAAATGGAAATCCCGATGCAGGTTCAGATGCGCCTGGAGGTCGTGCTTTTCGAACAGCAGACGCAGACTTTCACGGTTGACAATCTGCGCTTGTACGGATGCTATCCCGCCAAAAGATAAGAGGGCTACCAGTGACCAGTGAGGAGTATTATCAGAAGGCGCCGTGTCAAAGGCCGCATCCTCTTCCTCTTCCTCCTCGCCGTGTCGGAAACCCTTCCTTTGTCCCGGACAAGCCAGAGAATCACCCTGTGATTGTGAACGTGACGGCAAAGGTTGGTCGAGATGTGTCATGGACTCGAGCAAGCGCTGCTCCAACACTCTCTCATCGACTCCGAAAAAGCTCAACTCGTACTTGCGTGCCGGCTCCTCCCAGCCAAAGCTGGATGACACGCTGGGCTGGTATGATGCGAGGCGGCTCTGCTCTAGCGTACGCAACATGTTCCTTCGATATTGTTCCACCCGTTTTTCAAGACGCAGCGTTGCATCCCAGTCAAGTTGCCACTGAGCACCGGGAGGGTCGTTGGACAAGACGACCCCTGGCCGAGCCAATGGGTGGTCGGGATGATGTGCTCTGATGAAGCGCAAGTTTCTCCCAGTCTCGAAAATCGACTGCGCAACATCCATGGGCAAAAAAGACGGAACCTTGTCGGTATCCAATCGGAAATCTACATCCTCAACCTCTCGCCCAAAATCATCGGTGAAAACTTGGACTTCGACTTTGATGAACCCTTTGCTCTCACCAACGCTCGACTTTGTAAAGGGCAAGCCCGATTCGTGACGTGTGCCAAGCCACTCTTCAACCCATTCGATCCAAGGGACTGACACTCGTCGCAGTATCTCACAAAGCGTGTCCCGGACAAACGCATCGTTTGATTCATGTCGTGATGCCTCCTCAAAAACTAGCGTCAATACATGCTCGTCGGAAACCCCAGACGGCACCCGAGCAGTGAGATCCTTCAAAGGACGAAGAAACTTTGAGGCCTCTTTGATGATGGACTGGAGCTCCAGCAAAGACCTCGGAAATCGGCCATCGACTGTGAGGCGACATTCGACAGCTTGTAGAATCTCGTTGATGGCGCTCGCCAGCGCCACAGCAGCGCGATTCGACGACAGGGCGTAGAGTGAGGTAGAAAAGGCAGCCAGTTGTAGGTACGTTGAACCGCACTGCATGGCCAGGTTTTCAATGCCATGGAGGACCTGCCTCGTGTACCCAGACACACGGAACTCGGCAAGAACACTCTCAAAAGTTTCATTGTCGGCCTTTTTTGTGAAAAAGACGGATTCTCGTCCCAGGCATAGCGCCAGCAGTGACGCAAAGTAGGCCTTTGTATGGACGACGGGAGTGTTTGTATTGCCCAATTCTAGGGAATCGGTTGGCCATCGGAGCAGTGCATCGTAAGCTCCGGCGCCGGCCTCGCTGAGAAATAAGGGTGTGGGAAAGACAGGTTTCCCAGTAATGTGAGATTCCCAGGTTCTGAAACGGGCTGGTTCTGGCGGTGATTCTGTTGATTCCATCCACACTTCGGGGTCGGCGTCGGCGTCGACGTCGGCATCTGCCATGGCTTCTGAGCCTGTCGATGCCTGCGACAATGCAGACGCGTCATGATTGGTTTCGTGGGCTTCAGACTGGTCGAACCCGGAGCCATGTCGAATCTCGGGGAGCTTGAAGAAGCCCTCGGTCGCGAGGCTGATCGGCGCAAGAGGTAGCGGAGTGGAAATTTCATCGCATGCTTTTGCCCGTGACAAGTCAGCGCATGAACTGGCTGCTGAACAGCTGGAAGGAGATTGTGTCTTTACGCTTCAGGTCGGGGCCGATGAGGGAAGTGGAAGTCTCGCTGGTTACTTGCGTCAACCGCTTGGACGTCTTCCAAAAGTCGGGAATGGCAAAGACGTCTGCCGCGCTTGGATTGCTCGCCATGGCCACATCGTGGTATGGCCAAGCGGTCTCGGGACAGCTGCTGCGCGAATTGGCTTCGGAGAGGAAGACGGCTGAGATGCGCAAATGGTGGATTGAAGGAGCCCCGCGACGCGTGCAAGGAAGTCCTCCAGGCTTAGCTTAGTCAGTCTGAGCGTCGTGAGGGGTGGGGCTCCGGCCGGCCGAGACCAGACCAGACCAGAGCCGACGGCATCCAAAACCAATCAGCAGCCTGCCCTGGCACCAGACAGCCCCACTCCACGTTCAAGGTCCCCTTTGGAGCTTTCATTGTCAAGAGTTCACCTCGTCGCAGCCTTTCCAACCAACCTCGCAATCATTCCGTTCGAAAACCGCAAGTCGGCAACCGCCCGGCACACCACACAGCCCACAATGCCTCCCAGGAAACGAGGCCGCGGCCATGCTGCCTTGACCCCGACGCGCGCGCGCAACGACGACGCCATGGACGTGACCACTCCCGCCGCCGGCGAAGCCAGCGCCGTGCCGTCACGCAAACGCGAACGGCCACACCACAACGACATGTGGACAGATGACCAGGTTGCCTCTCTGTTCAAGGGCGTTATTCGCTGGAAGCCGGCTGGTGCGTAATAAAAAAAAAAGGAGAGATAAAGGAAAAAAAAAAAAAAAAAAAAAGAAAAGAAGAA
>AFQZ01000098.1:60000-85900 GCA_000222935.2 Aciculosporium take MAFF-241224
GTTCTGTCGAAAAGGCCGTCACATTCACCGACTACTCGTCGGTTCTGGACCTCATCGCCGACACATCCGGGGAGCGGCACATCCGCGCCGTCAGCCAATATTCCTGGGTACAAGTCGGTCCCGAGAGGTTCGTGCTCTCGGCCCCGAGCGGGTCCTACATCCGCATCGAGCGGGTTTCAGACGCAGACGCAGACGCAGACGCGGCAACGGCGTCGTCGTCGTCGTCGTCGTCTCCATCCTACAGAGCGGTCGAGATCCGCGCGCTGCCCCCCGGCGTGGCCAAGTCCCCCTTTGCCGCGCCACGAGAGATCCTCAAGGCAGCGACGTTTGTCGACGCGGTCCACGGGGCAGACAGCTACGCGGCCAATGCCTTCCCGCACAACTTCATCTTCAGGAACCAGCCGTGGAGGCGGCTGCCCGCCACGCAGGGCCAGCTGGACTTTGTGAACCGGCTGAGGGGCAAGGCCCGGGCGCTGACGGCGGCGGATCTGACCAAGGGCAAGGCGGCGGACATGATTACCAAGTTGAAGCTCGGGGCGCGGGGCCAGTTTGCGAGGATCGAGGCTGCGCAGCGGCGGAGGGCGAGGCAGTCGAGTATTTTGGAGGAGAGGCAGAATAGGGAGCGGGTGGCGGTTGGGCCGGTGATGTCGTGATGATGGGGTCTTTCCTCTTTGTGTCTTTCTTTCTTTCTTTCTTTCTTTTTTTTTTTTTTTTTTTTTTTTTTACATTTCCACCTCATCTTTGGCGCGCATGTTGCAGTCGTGGTTGGAGGCAATTCCCACGTGGGAAGAAAAGGGGACTGGTGAGTTGTCTCGCGCGACTTCCACATCTGTACATCAGAACTAACCAGGCGTCTCTTGCGAGCTTCTTGTATCCTCTGTACAACAGACCTATGGGGTACACATCTGATTTCCATCAAGATGATGAAGCTTTTCACCAACAGCAGCGCAGTCAACGTATCCAGCTGGGCGCAACGCATCGCAGCAACAACACCACACCGTACATGCTGAAAACGTCGCCACCAACGTCTCCCCCCGCACCGTCCTCTCATCCATGTGCCACCACCGTCCGTCGAACAGATGTCTTCTCCGTCATCACCCCGGTCAGTCCCCTCGCGGCCACGACATTGGGACTGCCGTCAAGAGCATCTGCACACACACACACAGCCGCAGTTCTTACACAAGACCCAGCCAACCCATATGCATGTACACATGTGCTGATCTACTCCCTCCCCCTGCTATCCAAGCCGTCCATGATCCATCCATCCATCCAGCTGCGTCGGCTCAACCAAACGCATCCATGCCCTTCGCTACGCCACACATCACGTATCCGGCGACGGACAATTCACCTTGATGAATTTCCCCGGCGGCTGCGGCGTCGTGTGCTGAGGATGGTCAGTAACTTTGAACCCGTTTCTGTGTTGTATGTGGACATAGAGATCCTGAAAGTCCCGCTCCAGGCTCTCCCAGGTATCGTGTTCTACAATCGTGTACCATCCCAGGCCGAGTGTCTTCATGTCGGGCTCATTGGTCAGTCTGCAGCTTCTCCGGCAGGGAACGTAGAGCGCGACGCCCATGGGAACAGGGCTCAACGGCTGATATTTATTTATGCGGGCAATCTCGGCGCCGTCTATATGGACATATGCACCGAAATCGTCGGAGATGTCATCCCAGATGTCTCCAGGGGTGGTAGTATACCATCCGTAGTCCGGGTGGTTGAAGTCGCGTATACAATGCCTTTTTGGTCCAGCGGCAGAGAGGCCGCAGAGGGGGGCCACGACGAGGATGGAGACGCGCATCGTAGGTGATTTCTGCTGGCTGTTGCTGTCTCGTCTTCCTTCTCTTCTGAAAAAGATGAAGAAAAGGGGGAGAGAAAAAAAAGGCGGCAGGGTGTTGGGAAAAAAAGGAGATGGACGATAAACCATGGAGAATGAAGCAGTGGCATTCTCTCTCGAGTCCCTTATATAGGTAGACATCCATGATAGGCAGGCTTTATTAAAGAGACATTCATCATGGACATGTATCATAGGAAGGCTTTAAATAGACATCCTATCTCTGTTTCTCTCCTTCCTTCCTCTGATTCGTAATGATGGGAAACACAAGCACCGACTTCAGCCTATACTGCAAACAACAACACGTTTCATGCTCCTCGCCGCCAGCTACCGAACCCCCGTCCGCAATTATCCGGTTATCTCTTCGACGGGTTGACCGAACGAGGACCGGCCAGGCATACATATAGAAGCCGGGAAATATACACAAAAGCGGCTATGCAGGATCTCTGACGCCTCGGCCGGGGCATCCGCATCTCCCGACCTTGCTCGTGTAACGACAACATGGACCTTAGTCATGCAGACATGACACACGCACGCCCTTTGCGAGAAACGGAATCGAGGACGAAGAAGAAGAAAGGCCCGCGGCACACCCACACCCTCTTCTTGTTCGCCTCGTGCAGGGTAGGAAGACCGTGCCGTAGGGGGGGGGGGGGGGGTACTGATTCGCCAGTACGTACTGGCCAACGAACGAACGAACGAACGAACGACCGACCGACCGAGTGAGTGAGTCGCCTACCTAGCTCAGCTGGGTGGGAAACCGGTCGACCGACCGGCCCCATGCTGCAACGACGTGTCCAGCTGCACAGGAACCTTTCCAACAACACACGTATGCATTCTCAACCCACTGACTGGTTGGCGTGGTGTCGCGCGAGCCGTGAGACGAGCTCGAGCACAAGACAAGCAGACCCACCAGGGCAGGCCGCACGCTTATGCAAGGGGGAAAAAGGCCTCCCTCCCTCGCATGGAGATGGAGAGACGCCAGCGAATACAACCCTCACATCACGTACGCATGCCGAAGTAGCCAGAAAAGTGGGGACCACGCACCTTTCTAGCCAAGTAGGGTTTGGCTCTTTTTTTTTTTTTTTTTTTTCTAAAACCGTGCCCCGTACGGGAACCAATCCCGTGACCTCCGCACTAGCTTCGGCCTCCGCAGCGTGCAACCAACCACTACGCCACGGGGTACTCGGCCGGTCTTGTGGGAACAGTTTTTTTCTCCAGAGAGAAAAAAGCAAAAAGTGAGAAAAAAGCAAAAAAGAGAGAAAAAAGCAAAACACCGTACCATGTCCATGCATGATTGGATAAACCGCCACCTCCCGATTTCAAGTCTTTCGTTTCGTACGAGATGAGGCGCCAAAGAAGGGGTCCTTGAACCTCGTACTTGGTCGGTCTGATGTCGTCGCTATAGTACATTCGCACCCCTTCAAGACCAGAACCATCTTTCTTTTTTTTTTTTTTTTTTTTTTTTTTTTCAGACGCAAAGGAAATTCACCTACGCCCTCGTCCCGCCTGTATTTCCTTCCACCACTTGCGGCCAAACAAATGGACCTTGTGGCTCATCTTCAGTCTCATCGTGTCTGCATATAAAGCCTCCGTTTCCTCCTCTTTTCTTCCTTCATCATCATCCACCACCCACAGTCACAACGTTACGGCATCCACGCAAAGCCTGCTTCCCACAAAAACACTACTTTATTCTTCACTCGCAACACACATCAGGCAGAATACATCTCATCATCATCATCAACAACAACACCCCTCGGCACATCGCTCATCAGCAATAGAACAAATAGCATCGCCACGAATATCAATATGTCTCTTCAATCTCATTGCATCACAATCCGCTTTTATTGCAGCCACGGCAACGGTCAACCACTTCCAGAAGAAGACAAGAAAACAACAAAATCATCAGAAAGAAACCTCAAAAAAAAAAAATCTTCCTTGTATCATCCGCATCTGAATCAGGGTATTCTCTTCAAGTTTTGTGCCGCAGTCATCGCTTTGCTTTGTTCAACTTGTGGGTATAAAACGGAACCATCCCTAGTCGTCAAGACCAGCATTTCCTTCAAGCGATAACCAAAAACAAAAAAAAAGGGAAGAGAAGAGAAGAGAAGAGAAAAGGAACAAAAGACGAAAGAGAATCTTATAAACATGTGCAGGACATAAAATTCAACCAAATAAACGCAACTCGATTCACATGCCAAATCGACACAAAAACACAAGATACAAAATTCAACCAATGTAAAAAGACGTTCAAGGGTATTCTTTCGTTAGTGCGAGAGAGGGTATATGTCCGGCGCGTATTCGCATCTAGTCGTTTTCTAACGTCGGCAAGTCTAGCGAAAAGGCCCGTTGGGGCCAGGGTATCCTGATTTTAGAGAGTGAGAAGTGGATGGTCGGCCACTGTCTCCCGAGGCGCGCGTGTTGTGGCGAGGTGTCGCGTCGCCAGGAAGAGGAAGCGCCAACTTGTTGTCCATTTGCTTGCTGAACGGCCGTGGTGCCCAGGGGGCGTCCTCCTCGGCTAGGTTGACTCCGCTGTCGTTCCAGGGGTTGCGGTCGGCATTGAAACTCCGCGTAGACTCGATGGAAATGAGCGAAGACTTGGAGACATTGTTGGATCCCTTGAAGAAGCTGCTGTTGATGGAGTGGGAGCTGTTCTTTCTGCGGTCGAGGAACGCCGAAATCGACGTCATGCTGCCCGGCTTGCGGAGACGATCAAGAATGCTGCTTCGTTCTCGCGCAACCTCGGCTCCAAAACCCGTCTTCACCGGTGCGTCTGGCGTCGACGAGGAAGTGGGCGCATGCTGTAGAAGCTTCGAATCAAAGTATTGCAGCGAGTCCTCAAACGAATCCGACATGGGACGGGGAATAGACCCCTTGACAATCTTTGCCTCAACCGTAGCGGCCGCCATCTGGTCCTGCAAAAAGTCAATGGCATCACGTAGACCGCCCGCATTGTTCCGGGTGAAGCCCCAAATCAGCGTCATTGTGGGAGACCCGTCCTCGGTGAGCTCGTCGGGGTTTTGATGCACCGTGACCTCCACCTCGTACTGAGCCTTGAGCTTTGATACCAGGTCGGTCGCGAAGTTGGGCGATTCCAGAAACCTGACCAAATCGGCGGTGCGGGCCAGGACCAGTTCGTGCTTGTCGGGAACCATTCCCAGGAGCTCATCCACGCAGTGAGGCACCTGCCACTGGGGACCGGTAACCGTAACCTCGTCGCTAGCTTCTTCAGTACTTGGGAAGTTGATCTTGCAGTTGAACTTTTGTTCCAATCCATCAATGTCAGGCAGGCGAGCGATGAGCTCCCGGTGATACAGCCGATCAACATTCGCAATTTGCGTCGTGTACTCAGAATCCTAGCTCACATCGTTAGCCCATCTCTCTTTCTTGCTGTCTGCGTGTCAAGGCAGTGCAAGAACGGGCTTGTACTTACGGCACGATCAACCATTTCAAGAATCTCATTCTTGACGGCATCTAGGTTTTGGGCATTACGGGCAGGCGTGCGACAAATGACATTGTCAACCTTGATGTCATCATCCTCGCGGCCCATGCCACCTCTATCCATGGCATTGGAAAATTTGACAAAGACAGAATGCTTCTTCATAATACGCTGAATATGCTGACCACCAATTCCAATGATGCGCTTGTGGTACTGATCAGGAACATGGAAAGAAATGGAAGCCGGCATTTCTTGTTCAACCAAGGCCAACCCCTGTTTCATGGAGTCATAGCCAGAGGCCATGACATCAATGTTGAAGTTGTACTCGTTGAAACCATCAAAGACGATTTGCACATTGCCTAATGCATTCCATTTAGTATGTCCAAACGAAATTCAACGTGGATCAAGAGGAGATTGATTCTCTGGAGGACTTACTTTGGCCCATGATCTTGTTAATTTTGCCGTTCTTCTTACCACTGACAAATTCCTTGTGCTCGTTGGCAAGCTCAATCTTGACACGAATCTGGTACTGCGACAGTGTGACAAACTTGAGGTCCGAGACGGCAGCGAGTGCACACTTGACGGCATCGTCTGAGCCAGTAATGGTGAAGCTCATCTTGTCGTAAGACAAGTCTGCCTCGGCATTGGCACAAATTTCTGACAGCATTGTTCGTATGTCGGCGACAGCAAGTAGATTTCTGCTGGCTTCTGGCTGTTGAAAATACCAACCAGCACCGTAGAATTGTCCCGGCCTTTTTTTTTTTTTTTTTTTTTTTTTTTTTTTTGTCGGAAAACTTGGTTAGAAGTTACAAACGACAAGAAGAATTTTTCGAACATCTAGAGCAAACGTACCAGTGACATGAGCTCACGAACCGTTCGTTCCACCGGTAGTCCTTCGCTTCCTTGTACTCGAACCATTGTTCGTTGGCAGGCCAGAGGAGGGAACATGATGTAGGTACCGTTGGCCTCGAGAATTTTGCGCACCTTGTCGAGACGGCCAAGAAGAACACTGTCGATTTTGGCAGCTGGTATGGTCACATCCTTGACATAGAGTCGGATTCTCGAAACAGTCTCATGCAACTTCTGCTTGGCGAGCTCAATTGCTTGAGGGGTTTCACCAGTGATGAAGATTTCTGCTGGGTCGCGACGCGTAGCGTTCTGTGGGCAGTACCGATACATCTGAGAGAACAAGGGCGGGAAGTAGATGGCCGTTCCGGTAGATGATTCAATCAACTTGATGTTTTTCCGATGACGGCCACACACGAGCTGTTGGAGGGATAACTCGATTCTGGTGCCATCGACTATACGACCAAGCTGTAGAGCCAAGGTTGAGGTTAGCGTCATTCAAATGCACGAGGTACCGGGCCCGGCATGAAGGCAAAGAACAGAGAATCAGGGGCGTCAGTCGTACCAAAGCATCAATCTGAATCAGGACTCGAGCCTTGGCATGCTCAGACGAGAGAATGTCGCCATAGATGGCCACTCTCCATCTTTGATCCACCCGCATCTCCGCATCACCAGTCACGCCGTCAACCATGGGTGTCAACTTTGGACCAAGAAGGAAGATATCCACCCCGCAATAGGACGAGATGTAGTCCAGATTCTCAACTACGGGCTTTTTGAGGACACCGGCATTGAGGTCACACACCAAACTTCCATCAATGTCGATTGTCGTACACCGCTATGAATTATTTTCCCTGGTTAGACAAAGAAATCTTGAAACAAAGCTTCTGGCAAAAGTACCGACTGCACAAGTCTAGGGCTTTCTTCTTTCTTTCTTTCTTTTCAAGACAATAGCAGGACAGAGATGCATACCATGGCAATGGGAATCTCATTGAGGATAGTCTCCCTACTCTTATGAACAAGCTCGGGTGACCCCGAAAGGCATACGGTGACAACTTGCCCTTTGCCGCTCTTGGGCATGGACGAAACAACGTGTGCCTCAATAGGCAACGGGCCAATAGACAAGTCTACACAAAGCCTTGCGAGATTAGCCAGGTTCTGGGCATGAACCGGCAGCTCCTGAACTTGTACGTCATCGGGGGCGTCGGCGGGGTGAGTCCACCGCAGTACGGCATCGGTCGTGGCGTGAACGATATCTTCGGTGTCGGGCCCAGCCAGGTCGGACGAAAAGGGCACATTGAACGAGTAGTGCATGGTAGCATCGGCGGCCTGCGGTGAGCTGATGGGCCCAGCAGCCTGGGCTGCGTTCTTCTGGTGTGGGTTGAGGCCATTCAGCGGCATGTTTGGGCGACCCATTCCAAAGTTGGGGCTCATCCGCTCGGACCAGTGACGCATGTTTGCCAATTTATTCATGGTTGGCAAAATGAAGGCACGAGAGTTTGGGAGCTTTGAGAGACTACCTGTCGGCGACGTGGTGGGGTAGCGTTTGTGCCGGGTACGGAGAGGGCAACATGCGATGGTGGTGAGAGATGGATAGCCGTGGAACTGGGTCGAGAGCAAACCGAATGCTTGGTATCACGACAAAACCTTGTCTAAACAGGTTGGCTGAGAAGTCTTTGGAGAACAGATGCACCGGAAGCACGTCGTTTCGAACAGGGTATCGGGGTATCGAAGAGGAACAGTAGAGAGGTTGTGGGCCGTAGAGGAAGAGAGAGACAGAGAGAAATAAATCTCGACGGGTGGAGAAGAGAGAGCGGGTTAGGGGGAAAGAGTAAGACAAAGGGGAGAAGAAGAAGAAGAAGAAGAAGAAAAGGGGAGAGGGAATGCGAATTGCTTCTCGAGTCGTCTTTCTTCGTGTCAAGCTGATACTGTGCTGGTGGTGTCGAACAAAACAGAGGAAGAATGAGGAGGACGAGGAGGAGTCTAGTGCCGTACTGATCATGGATGGAGTCGTCGAGGATGGAGAGAGAGCGCAGAGAGAGCGGAGGAGTGGGCCTTGAAACATCCATTGAACATTCAAGCCTGGTTGGCTGTCTACAGCAAGGATCGGCGGACACGTACAGTACTCCAGCAAGCACAGCACTGGGAAGTTGCTCCGTACCGAGTGCTCCGCCTGCTTCTTCGTGGCGAGATCAAGGGCGGGGGGGGGTGAAGCAATAAGCTAAGCTAAGCTGCATCCCAAGACCCCCAACGGCAAAGACCATCATCCATCTCATCACTCCTCCGACTCATCGGTCCACCCAACTTCTCCAACAAAAGCGCCCACGCCGCTCCGGGGATGGGATGGATGTCAAGATGTAGTAGTAGTCAGACTGGGGTGGTGCCCGGTTTGTGGTTCATGCCCTGCTGGGCCATTGCAGAGACAGACGAGAGGCTTGTTTGCCATCATGTATCATGGCGTTTTGGGAGTTGGTCATGAGAAGTACCTTGGGAGGTGGTGGCTACTTCCCAAGTACCTACCTACCTACTTACCTAAATCATTGGGACACCCGCGCAAGCTGGTGGATTCCAGAATCTCCAACCCACCTCACCTGGCACACTTGTTTGTTTGTTGGCACACAAGACGTGGGCCCTTGAAGCTGGACACCATTTAACAACGGCACATGCACCGAAAACGATGATCCATCCAGGCAAATAAGCTTGCCAGTCTCCATCGCACGTCGAAAACAGCACACGACTATTTCAAGCCTTCTGTCGCAGCCCTCACACCTGAGCTCCTTGCTTCGCGCCCTCCTCCAGAGGCAGTTCGTTCGCGACACCATGTCCACACACACACACGCAGGCACACACACACACGACACACACACACGCACGACGCACGACACACACACACACACGACGCACGACACACACACACACACGACACACACACACACACACACACACACGACACAACCATGCAGTGTGTGTCCATGACATGCATCACGCAAGACAGCGAGGCGGGTGGACGTGATTCGTACCGCCGCCCACCTCCGTCGAATGCCCGCGACGCCAGTTCTGATGCGCCGCTGCTGCCATGCCGTGTCACATGCGTCTTTGTACTCGAATGAGCTCTTCTCTCGTCATCAAATTCGTCATGAGCTGTCCATCAGAGTCACCAGCCTTGAACAGCATCAAAGGGCTGAGCAAGATGGAAAAGTTGCCCGTGACGGACAACTCTTCCTCAAAGACCTCGAATCAACTCTTCCCTAGGTAGTAATCAAATTCGTGACGAGCTGTCCATCAAGTCACCAGCATCAAAGAGCCGAGCAAGATGGAAACGTGCGGCTCATGGACAACCCTTTCCCAAGGACACGCTTGTAAAAGGCACAATTGAACATTTAAATACCGCGAGCAATATTTCCCAAGGGCAAAAACATGGCAAGATGAGCCTCTCGCGATTGAACATGGCAATTAGGTAGTCATCTCGTTGTATCTCGCCCAAGTTTATGATTGTCTGGCCGGGCATTTGCTTTGCCTCCTCCAAGCTTGTAAACCTGTCTGACAAAATCGTATTGCACCAGACCGAGGTCAGCAGTCGAGCATGAACTACAATGCCCACAACCAAGGGACTTTTGCCCTGGATTTTCGTGCGTTCGATTCCTCTCTCGGTGATCAAATCTGCCATCTTCATTCTTTGCTTCTCGAATCGCCCATGAGCAATTGAGCGCCCGCAGTTGAGACTAGATAGCCAGGCAAACCCATTGCTCGCCTCGCCGTCCACCGCACTCTTCAGGCCAACCACACATCGCAGAGCGTCTGGTAGTTGCTGACGCCCTTAGCCACCCCTCGTCGGTGCCGCCACCATGCCTGCCGGCCGGTCATTTGATGCTCTTCATGGTAGCTAGTCAATGCTCGAGAATCGCCACCGCTGTAGGATGCACAAAGAGCACGGCCATGAGTGCGGCTCGACCACGTTCAACTATATCCCTATATATAAGCATATATATAACTGGTCAAGAACTTGATCTGCAGTCCAGTCTCTTGATTTTGGGGTATCTAATCTGGAGAAACTCCAGTCACGTTACGTGTCAACAAGCTGGCTTGCTCGCCTTGTGAAAACATTTTCAGATAGTCAGTGTTATCTGACATAGAGACTTGCTTCCAATTCATTCATCTGAAAAATCCTCGCCTCGCGTCGTCGGCATACACTATCTCCTGTGAAGCACCGCTCGGCCTTTCAATGAAAGCAATTTCATCTACCCCCCGAAGCTGGCCACCTTGAGAAGAGTCTGGTGGCCGCACACTATAGGCTCGTTGTATAGCCGGCTCCTGAGCCGGAGCAGCGTGATATCCTCTCATGTATGGCTGTATCGTTTCACGTCGACCATCAGGATGAACACTCGCCCTGTACTCTGCCGCGACCGGCAGTTCAGGCCGTGCGCTATTAACCTGTCCGTAGTCGGGAGGTATCGGGTAGCGCACGTTGTCCACTGGCCGATCACTTGCAGGCCTCGCGCCATAGCCATCCTCACCGTAACGTCGCTCGTTAGGGGCCAGCGCCTGCACGAATTCTCCTTGCGGCGGTTGTGACCTGGATGAGAATTCCCGTTGCCGTATGTCTCTGTAGTCATGGTTGGCATATCCCGGCTGTGTCATGATACGCCGCGGCAGAGCATACGTCTGTGTGGGCGCTGAGTAAATCAAGCTACCATCTTCGTAGGTCCCCGGCACCGGGTGACGGGAAACGGCCCGAGGAGGTAATCGCTCGTAAATGACTTCATGCTCACCGTGTCTCGAGGGGGGCGCCACGGATAGCCGGGAAGGGATATGATGAGATGGCTCAATAAACTCACGACCATAACCATCAACCAGTATCCTGGCCGGCGCCGGTCGTGAAGGCGCCATGAAAGTTTCTGCTTCGGGATGAGCCGACAGACGTATACCATCCTGAAAGTCCCGGTACGGACGCGAGCTGATGGGGCGAGAGTCAGCCAGCACAGCCTGTGGGACTGGTGCTGGGACTGGTGCTGGTGCCATTCTGGACAGGTAGGGGGTTCGATGGTCAGCCACACGACCTTCGTGGTGCCGAGGCCCTTCGCCCGTAGTCGCTTGTTCATCGTAGTAGCCGCCGCTGTCATATCGTGAATCCCCAGTCGCAGCAGAGTTGTAAGGTGGTTGATAGGAAGCTGTCGCAGCGGGGCCCACGGGCATGGCATGATCTCTAGCTGACCGTGAAACATATTGAACACCAGTATCGTGGGCACTGGCTGCATCGTACCTTGGTTCGTAATCGTGTACGGCAGACTGGTCTGGTGCGTATCTCGCACGCTTACTTGGGCGGATATAGGAAACAGCATTGAGCGGAGATGGTGATCTTGGCTCCTGTTTGATAACTGGGAGGTTCTCCGTACCAACACCACCTTGCGTCTCAGCCTTCCGCTTCTTCTTCTTCTTCTTCTTCTTTCCCTTCTTTTTCCCGCCTTGAGATGAACTCTCAGGGCTTGTAACGCCATTTTGCTCGCCTTGTGTCAGCGTTGCCACAGTACTGCAAGGACCAGCTGCGTGAGCAGAGTC
This sequence comes from Aciculosporium take MAFF-241224, assembly GCA_000222935.2. Classification (NCBI taxonomy): domain Eukaryota; kingdom Fungi; phylum Ascomycota; class Sordariomycetes; order Hypocreales; family Clavicipitaceae; genus Aciculosporium; species Aciculosporium take. Next base: position 71,667 of record AFQZ01000098.1, read on the forward strand.
ATGGATAGCCGATGATGCTGCCGTCAAGGCACTGATGGAAGAAGGATGCGTCGGCTGGGGAGCAACGGGTTGCAGGGTATTATGATTTCGGACAAGGGGAGATGGAGGATGAGTCTCAAGAAAACTATCGCGAGGACCCTGGATACTGCTCATGGGTATTCGGGAAATGGATGTCCGAGAATCGTCTTGCCTGGGCGCATCTACCCGGCTCGCAACGCCACTGGCGACGGTCTGGGTACGGTCTTTCGAGGTACTTGTGGCTTGAACATAATTGTTCAGGCCGGGAACAATACTCATCTGCGAAGTCAAGCTTCTATTCAGCAGAGAGTGATTGCTCCTTTCCGTCGTTGGCGGAGGCTGGGTATCTTGAGCAGGAACAGCATCTAGGCCAGAGGATGGCTGTGACGGCTGCTGTTTACTGTCCCGCTGTGGAATGCCTTCAAATTGTGGATGAGCGTCAGCAGCTTGTACATCATCAGAGGATTTCACCTGCGAAGTCAACTTTGCATTCCTAATAGGAAAATTGCTTCTTTCGGTCGTGGATGGAGGTAAGGCAGTGTTGGCAAAATCACCGGCTGGGCCAGAAGACGGCTGCGCCTGCTGCCGTGTGCTAATCCGCTGCGAAACTTCTTCGTGTTGTGGATGACCGTTAGCACCTAGTACATCTTGAGACGAATTACGTATAAGCGAGACAAGATGGGACTCGGGAGTATCGTGGCGAGATGAATAAAACGTGCTTTCGTCGAAAGAGTCATTCGTGGACTCGGCCTTGGCGTTCAAACTCTCGCCTTCAACAGCAGGAGCCGCAGTAGCTTGAACTAGAACGAGAGCCTTAGCCAGCACGTCAGATGAATCAAGCTCTGCACAGGGTTCAACCTGAACCGCCTTCTCAAGACGGATTTGCTCAGCTTCTTCTTTCAAAGCACGCTCCAGGCGTTGTCTTTGAATCTGCAGCTCGGCATTAAGGGCTTGATCGGATTTTTCCGCATGTGTTGTGTTCAGCTCGAGCTTGGTCGCAACCTTTGGCTGACTAGGCACTGCGGGAGCAGAATCATGCCCGTCAAACTCCAAGGGTCGCGCCTTCGAGTCTGTACCATTTTGTTGGGGTGGTATTGAACCAAGAGACACGTTTGAGCTGCGGTGAAGAGTGGCCGTAGGGTCTTTGCGAGAAATGATAAAATCGCGAAGCTGTATGATCTTCTCGTACTGCCCAAGCTCAAACGCCTCTCTTTCAGAGAGTGTCGTCAGGCGAAGCGCGTCGCTTGGGGCAGTCGACGCTGCCGCGACAATCTCGGCCATGACTCGCCACCTCGCTGACACTCTTCCAGACCTGAATAGACAAGGGCTATCGCGTCTTAACTCTTTCGCAGTGGTAATGCCAGAATAAGCACTCGCAAGATATCAACTCATAAGAGAAGTCTCGGGTAGTCTTTTGCATGACGCGGCTTGGGACGCGACCCCGTGGATGGAAACCCTTTGTGATCGTGAGGGTTAGGATGGAAGAAGTTGTGACGCGGCGGCCGATGTCAATCGATGGAAGAACATGGGAGTCGGGAAAGAATTAGGCGGTGTGGGGCAGAATTTTTTTTAAATGACGGTCGCTTAAGGTTGCATGCAGATGATCCAGCACGTTAATTAATGGGGCGAACAGCATGCACAGAATTTCTAGTTTTGTCACGTCTTTGTCTGGCATGTGATACTTGACGCATGTACATACCGTATATATTTACTTGTATACGGTATGTATGGACGCCACTTGCTTGTCTGAACCGTTAATCGCAAGGAAAAAAATCCAAGCAATCAGTAGACGAGTTTAGCAGCCGTGAATGGGCTAAAATGAGTGCATTCAGGGATTAGAGTCGGTTGCTGTTCTATCTCAAGTCACACCGCCACCGACCTTGTTGACGGAAGATGCCCGCTGGGAACGAATGATAGGCAATCCATAAAAGTACCCCCTTCCAGTCCGACTGAGTCCAAGCTGGTATCTTCTACCGATATAACTGCTAGGTAGGTCCCTGCAGGTAGCTGATGATGCCATAAGAACCCACGCGTTGCATTGCATTTCTACTGCCTCCTAACCCTTTCTCTTGTCAAGGTCTCTTCACGAACCGACTTCATCACGATAACCCCAGACGTCACACTATCTTCTGCTCTACAACTAAACGCCAGGTATGGAGGGCAACACGGCCAAGGTTAACGGAAGGACGACTAACAAGCCGGTTCTCTTCCTGTAGGTCTGATCAACGTGACTCCCCCCTCATGCTGAAAACGGGTAGGCAGAACGCTAAACGATTTGAATGCTCAGTGACATTGACAACTGTCTCTACTCTCGAAGTCAGTGAAAGATTCGTTCCTTGCATCAGTGGCTCAGGACGTATTCGCTAACTGTGCACAAGGTACCCAAGTTCAGGAGTTGATGGTGGAATTGATCAACAAATATACTGCCAAGCATCTGGAACTGCCCTGGGATGAGGCCGTCAGGCTTCATACGGAGTACTACACGAATTACGGCCTTGCCATAGAGGGCCTTGTCCGCCATCACCAAATCGACCCTTTGGCATACAATGCTGAGGTTGACGATGCTCTGCCCCTTCAGGACATCATTAAGCCCGACCCAGAACTGAGGCAGCTGCTTGAAGACATAGACAAGTCCAAAGTTACGACCTGGCTTTTCACTAACGCTTATGCCACTCATGCCAGGAGAGTGGTTGGTTTGCTCGGCATCGAAGACATGTTTGACGGACTCACGTTCTGTGACTATTCTCAGAAACCAATAATCTGCAAACCTCACCCAGACATGTTTAAGAAGGGGATGAAAGAAGCTGGTGTGAGTGAGGTTGAAGTTTGCTATTTCGTCGGTAAGTGGAAACCCAACCGAACGCGCTTGCGAGCGAGATCACCTTGTAACAGCTGCAGATGATTCTTACCTCAACTGCACCAAGGCTCAAGAACTTGGCTGGACCGCAGCCCATCTCGTCGAAGAAGGTCTTCCTACGCCGGATAAGCAGGCTTCTCAATATCAGATTCGACATCTGAAGGAGCTGCGAAATATCTTTCCCCAATTCTTCAAGTCCTCGAACCCCTGATTAGCCTGGCATTAAATCCCGGGGTCAGACCTTGATAGAAATAGTCTCAAACTTTAAATACCTCTAGGTAATTGGCCAAGCAAACATGTGTGACAATACCGCAAAGCATGTTCCTTCGATGCGAGAATCACGCACAGGGCCCATAACATACTGCCGAAAACTCCACCGCTATGCCAGTGAACAAAAGCAGTGCCGAAAAGTGGACATTATCAGGTTTCGTCCAGGATCATGGCCGCCGGATGCTACGGATGACAGCATCCAACTCTGCCAGGATGTGATCTTTTTCTTTCAGCGCTTCCAGCCTCTGTGCTTCGGCCGCCTTCAGATCCTCTTCGAGGTCCCTAATATTCCGCTCCTGATCACGCTCGCTATTGTCCAAGCCAGGAAGGTTGGAGATGAGCACCTCGATTTGCTGTTCCTTGATAATGAGGTCTCGCGCCAACTCCTTCAGCCCAGACGCAAACTCATCGGCGGGAAGGGGGTCGACTACTCTCCGAGTTAGCAGGCACTTGCAGCTACCATTTGCATGTCAATGTTACAAGCCGGCATACCATCTTTTTGGTGAGGCTCTTGCTTGATGTCTCGGACTTTATCGAGGGGTCCCAAGGTTTCGAGATCGTGCCTTCGTTGAACAAAATGCAAGGACGCGACGAACTGTTGCGCCAGCTTTCTCTGCGTGTCAGCGACGCGCCTGGCGTCCAAGATGGGGATGACTGAAAAGCCTACCTGATCAACCGCATCTTGCAGCTGCGTGAGTCTATCACCCATTGTGTCGCGCGGTGCTGTGCAGCAGCTTTGCGTGCGACAAAAAACTGATGGCGGATGGTGCTTCTTTTGCAGGCCCCAGGCTAACTCTTTATGTACTAGGTACCTACCTAGGTAGGTAGGTACCTAAGGTAGGAGGTAGGTAGGAGGTAGGTAGGAGGTAGGTACCTAGGGAGGAGGTACCTAACCTACCCAAGGTACTTACCTTAGGTACGTATTTGGGTACCTTCCTGGCTGGCATGCATCACTGTCCGGTCGCCCTGTATGACAGGCTGGAACCTGTCGGACCAGGCTTGCACCAGGCTGTACCGGGCCACCCGACACATGCATGCCCGCGTGCCAAGCTGCATCTGCGCAGTTACAGGGGAGCAGCCGGCAATCCACAGCGCACAAGCTCCCGTGCTTACAGGCATGTAAGAAGTGCCCAGGTGAAGTTGACACCTTGTTGTTAGTGACCGGACAGGGAGGGCATTGATGTGGAAATCGTCCACGCTTGATGACAGCCCACATCTCGATTTTACTCTGCCAGTCCCCTTCTCAAAATTTTTATTCCCCCAACCAGCAACCTCGCCGCGGCATCGCATTTTTGCCTTGTCGACTCGTCTCGCTTCCTCCCCAAATCCCATCGATAGAGCGCCTCGTCGTTGAAGCTGCGGCACATCCCCCCCTTTGGGACCTGCAATGTCGGCGCCGCCAACCGGTCAGGAGGGTGGCATCCCAATGCCCATGCCAGGGCAGCGTCCCACGCCCGAGCAGATTGCCGAGATCCAACGGCGCGTGGCCGAAGATGCAGAGAAGGCCGGCATGACGGTGCCGGAGTTCATCGAACACATCAAGAAGCAGGCCATGGAACAGCAGCGGATGCAGATGATGCAGCAAGGTGCAGGCGGACACGTCCACGGCGAGGGATGCAATCACGACCACGGCCACGGCCACGACCACGGCCACGACCACGGCCACGGCCACGACCACGGCCACGACCACGGCCACGGACCGCAAGGACAGCCCCAGCCCATTGTTCCTGGCCCTCCCAACCCCAAGGCCCTCGCTCTGGCTGCTTTCCTCAAGAGCCAAGACCTCAAGCCGCGCACCAGCATCCTGAATGGCGAGCGAAAAGACATGTTCAAGGGTAAGGAGAAGATGGCCTGTGCCTTGAATAGTTCGCACACATAAAGGGCGCCTGTTTGTTTCAGTGCCTGTGCTAACATGATCTCGCCTCTCCCCAGTCAAGCGTGCGATGCGCGCAATGCAGTCGCCCGCGTATGAAAAGGCCCGCAAGAAGAATCCGCTGCTGCCCGAAGTCACAGACCGAGCATCGCTCGAGAATACCTTTAAGCTGCTGCCCCTGAGCATGCTTGCCCTGAGGGTCAGCAAGATCGAGCCCGGGGCCGGACCCAACGGCAAGAAGGCCAAACGCGTCAAGGGCCAGTGGAATGTGCGCATTGAGCAGCAACAAGATGCCGAAGACGACATGCACTACGTCTGGCTCTACGAAGGCAGCCAGATCAAGCGACAGCTTTACGCCGCCCTCGCCCTCGTCGTCATCTTCATTGTCGTGCTCTACCCGCTGTGGCCATTGGTGCTGCGTCAGGGCGTCTACTACCTCAGTTGGGGCCTGCTGGGCTTACTGGGCCTGTTTTTCATGATGGCCTTTTTCCGGGTCATTCTGTTTTGCATCACGTATTTTGCGGTGCCCCCTGGTCTCTGGCTGTATCCCAACCTCTGGGAAGACGTCTCTTTCATGGACAGTTTCCGTCCCGTGTGGGCATGGCACGAGGTAAGACATGTCGCGTCCGCTGGATCCTTTCCTTCCCTTCCCTTTTCCTTTTCCTTTTCCTTTTCCTTCTTTTCCTTGGTTCAGCCCACAAAAACGCCGACCCAACTAATGAATCGACCTAGTCCGCCTCGGAAAAGAAGAAGAAGAAGAAGGCTAAAACCGCGGCTCGACCCGTCGCCCCCAACGCCGCGCTCGCCGCCGCCACCGGCCAAGTTGCGCCCACGACTGCCACCACGACCGGCACCGACACTCAGATCGACACGCGTAGTGTGCAGCAACGGCAATACGTGGCCCCCAATGTAGAAGAGCTGGGAGATGACGAATGAAGGAGGCGACTGTGCCGAGGGAGAACGAGGAGGGGAATAGGAGTCGTGCAAGGTAGCCGACTTAAATACTCAGTTTGACGGCGGGACGGTTGTCTGACGGGTCATGTGGAACCAAGATTTCAAGTTTTATTTGCGTGGAAGAGCGTTTTTGTGGTGCCGAAAAGACTGAAAAAGAAAGAATACATGCATTGGGAGCTCGTCGTGACATTCCAGCTCTGGCAGCCAAATTTGATGCGCACACCGAGCAAGTTGTCCATCTGACCCTTTGAACCTACCTCGTTTGCATCTCACTTTTTTTCATCCGCACTTTGGCTACAACGCCCACGCAAAGGTCCCTTTTCGCTGGACGCCAGAGAGCTGCCTCATGGCTAGCTAATGGAGGCGGCTCCGGAGAGAGCAGAGATCAATATCCCGCTGTGGGACGGACCGCAGCTGCCTGCCTGGGGATCGGAGCAATCCAGGTCCGGTGCGTTGCGTGCCTGACGCTGCCACTGACGATTTGTTCCACTCGTCGACGACTTCGCTCGAGGTCGGTGCCAGGGTAGTCGACCTTGAAATATCGGCACGTACTGCTTTTGATAATGCTCACATAACCCCAGCAGCTCACCTCCTTTCCATCACCAAAGCACGAGGCTCACCCGGGTACCTACCAGCCTACGTAGCCGAGACAATGGGGACTTTGAAAACATGTGGCCACGGCATCATGCTGCACACTAGTTGTCTATATATATTTCCTTCGTCTAATGTACTCAACGCTGCCCGTCCACGCCCACATCCATCACCTCGCAAGGTGCTTATACAAGAATGTCGAATCTCTCAATTCTCCCGTGGGGCTCATCCCATGGGCCGGCACGCGCCCAGACTCGACATAACCCAGCTTCTTGAAGACCGCCTCTGCAGGGCTGTCTGCCTCGGCGTCGACTAACTGTGCGCCTGTTGGTTAGCTTGCACTACATCACTCCCGAGTCCCATTCCACGCAACAAACAAGAGAAAGAAGAGAAGAAAAGAGGAAAAAGAGAAGAAAAAAACACGGAAGAGAGGAAGAAAAGAAAGAAAGCCAAACTCACCAGCATACTCCTCCTCAAAGAAAGAGCCTCCCCCTCCAGCGCCCCCAGCAACGCCCTCGCGCCCCCCTTCCCCCTGGAAGACTTGTGAACCAGCAACTTCTCGACATAGCCCCGAAAGGCGCCCGTCTCAGAGTACGGCGTCGAAAGCATCACCACGCCCATGACCTCCGTGCCCTTTGGCCTCCCCGTGGCATCCACGTCCGTGACGAGAATCCAGATGTGCCGCCTCCCCTCTTTGACCTCGGCGATCCTCTCCTTCCACCACGCGAGGAGCTTCTCGTGCGAGAGCGGCGGCAGGAAGGTGGCCATGATGCGGTCGTGCGTTATGCACGACGCGTGGAGGGCCGCGAGGTACGGCGTGAGGTGGGCGTGCTCTTTGGGGCGGAAGGGGAGGACGATCCCGGGAGGGGGCATGCTGCGCGTCGGGCGTTCGGGCGTTCGGGCGTTCGGGAATCCTCCAAGGCCTCCGGGTACTAGGCTAACTTGGAGGAGGCGATGGGTGCTTTTTTGGGTTGAAGGATGATGAAGCAGCGAGGCGCCAAGTAGGGAGCCTCGACGATAATATAATAATGTCTGCTGCCGTCTGTTCCCCGTTCCCTCCGTCGATAGCCGAGCCAGTCAGTAGCTATGGGGGCTTTCTGACAAGCAAGCAAGCAAGCAAGCAAGCAAGCAATCGAAGCAGCAGAAATAAGTCTGACGCGGACAGTCGTTGACCATGTACTATGTCTCCCTTGTATGCAGCCTTGAGTGGAAAAGATGAGAGTGCCTGCCAAAGGATAAGTAATTGGTCCGTAATGTGATCTGGTCGACCGTCGTCGATGGATGCAAAAGTCGGATACACACTCTCAAAGTCCCAAAGCACAAGACTCACCAAGACGATTGCTACCAAGAGAGAAGGAGAGGAAAAAAGGAAAGTAAAGTATAGTATCACCAAGCTACGGCCCAAATACAGTCTGGCCGAATCGGCAAATTACGAAATCGATAATCTCAAAAGCAGCATCAGCGAATATGCAGTGTTGGAAAAATGCCGTTTGTATGTTCAACAGCGGCAGACGCCTTTCGGTCCTGGATGCTCGCGCAGGGCGCTAATTGGCTCCAGCGCCTCGTGGTGGATGCATGTGCATGTGGTTGCACAAATTTTGGAAGGTTCCACCCGTCGTTTAGTAACATGTAACATGGAATCGCCAAAATTCAACAAGCCAACTTTCTCACGCAACCAAGTACCCAGGACCACGGATGCATTCCTGCATTGCATGCATTGGATAGGTCAAACGATTATCCATTCCTAAAAGTCATGTCGGCATGCCGCTGTTTAGCGCGCCTCCTTTGACCATACTTTACTAGCACATGACGAGTCAACCCTATGATGCCAAAACTCCTTCCCTCGTTTGTCAAGCCCATGCCAGCCACTCCCCCTGCGTCGTTGGCTTTTCCCGACAAAAGTCAAAACCGATGAACCATTACAAATGTTACAATGTGCGTCGCTTTCCAAAATAGAAAAGAAAAAGAGAAAAATGAAGAAGACAAAACGCGTAATCATGTCCCCCAACTCCCCCATACTGATTCGCGTTATGCTTAATCAGCCTTGGTGTTTTGGTTTCCATTCAGTCCGAGAAGACCCTCTTTGAGATCCTTGATTCCTATGCTGTCATCGAGTCTAAAGTGACCACCGCGCGCCTTGCGGGAGCGACCGCGGAACCATGAAAAGATACCAAATGTCATGCCAATGACACAGCCCATGGACAAGAATGGGTGCTCCGAAAAGGCCATCTTGATATCGAGAAAGATCTTCTCAATCGTAGAAACGGTGAGCTTGTATTTGATGACATGCGGTCCGTACACAACCTTGTCCAGCGTCTCCATAATCGATGTACGGCTAACCATGATGTAGTTGCCAGTCACCGTCTGGTCCCAGTATCGACGATTCTGACAAATCAGTTCAGTGAACAAGGAATCTGAGTTATTGCAATTCAATGCCTTGCCAAAGGAAGGGGCCATCTCCAGTCAACTTACATCCTCATCATTGATGATGATTTTTTCCCCATCCTTCACATCGATGCCATAAGTCTGACGAATCCACCGTTGCCAGTAAGCACCGTCAACCCACGCGAAACCAACCTCCTTGCGACCAGAGTTGTTCATGTCTACCCGGATCGCCTTGGCTGCCCGCAATGCACGCTGATCGCCACGATCCTCGGCTTCCTCGATTCTCATCTGTTTCGAATCTCTCAACTTCTTGCGTCCGAGTTGAAACTCCTGAATTTGTCTGTCCATCCATTCATTGGCGGCACTCTTCATTTCGCGGAGCGAGACAGAAAAAGATTCCTTGTCTCCATGGCTCAAGATGCCCAGCACAACAATCTTGCCGTTGAAAATCTGCCGCGCGTTTGAAGGGTTCAACTCAGGCACCAGAGGCAGCCAAACAGATCTCATCCAGTCCAGAACCGCGTTCTTATCGCGCATCTCATCGGGCGTGATCGGGGGGTAGTAAGTGGGTCTGCCCTCGCGAGACACCAACAGTCGTGGCCAAGTCGTGATCTTGAAGCGGTCATATAGCTTGGGATCATTGGTCTTGACAAGCTTAGCATGGCCAATGAGACTCAGAGGAATTCTTTCGAGGGCTGTGAAATCCTCGCTCGTCGTCGCGTGGTCATAAAAGTAGACGAAAATGACGTCTTCCTTCTCCTCCAACTCCTTGAATGATGTCGCGTTGACATCGGGCACTCCGCTTGCCAGATCGACAGCCTTGTCAGCAAACTGGACAAAATCACCAAGTCCTCTTAGACCAGTGTAGTCAGCCCTTTCGCCCCCTTTGAAGAAGAGGATTGTGGGGTATGCTGTTGCATGGACATCCTTGCACAATCGAGATTCCTTGTCACAGTTGACCTCGCCGATGTTCAGCTTTCCTCGCATCGTTTTGGCCAGCTGCTGCCACGTTGGTCCCAAGGCCAGACAGTGATGGCACCAAGGAACGTAAAACTTGATGAACCACGCATCCTGGGTCTGTGTAACCAGTTTTTGAAAGCTTTCAGCCGTCAGATCAACAGGAACACCTTCGGTATTGGGTGTGATTGCTGGCTTCTTCGGTTTTCGTTGCTTCTGCAACTCTCCGGTCGTAGGGACCTTCCAACTGTTCCCAAAGGGCTTGTCAGAAACTTCATCAGCCTTGGCATCCTTGGAGTTCGCCTTGGAGTTCTCCTTGGAATTATCCTTTCCATTTTCAGACTTTCCCTGGTTGTTCTTTTCAGTAGTAGTGTCCTTTTCGGCTGATTTTTCTTCGGCAAGTTCCGATGCTTTTGACTTGGGGAATTCCTTGTCACCTCTCTCGGGCAGCTCCATGGGGTTGGGGCGTGAACCAGGCTTTTCTTTTTCAAGCGTTTCCTCAATCATCTTGCTGACAACCGACAAGCCTTTACCACCATTGATTTGGTCGACAATTTCTCCATTCTCATATATGACAGTTGTGGGGAAGGACAGCACATGTTGCTCACTGCAATGGTCTGCATACATTGTGCAATCGAGCATCGCGAACCGGAAATCATAATATTCCTCAAAGCTTGAGCCATCTTTGGTATCGGAAGTGTAGTAGAATTCGTAGAGGGTTTGATAGGTCGGTGCAAAGTGCTTACAGTGGCCGCAGTATGGACTGTGTTTCAACGTCAGCACACATGGAAATAGCCCGGAAAATTGCAAAGCTATACCTATAGAATTTGACCGCAAGCCATTTGGTTTTGTTGACTTCTTCTTTCCAGTTTGCGGGCGACAACTCGAGCAGCGGAGGAACTGGTTTGTGGTTGAAGACAGTGCCCTTGGACGTGTTTTTTTTCGTTTCTGAATCCTCCAAGGGTTTTGCTCCGGCCAGAGCCAATGCGCTGGCCAGAACCGCCAGGATACTCAGTTTCATGAGTACGATTTGAGGCGTCGCCGTATCAAGTGCAAGGGTACGTCGACGCAAGTTCGACAGAAAATGGGTTTAATTGAAGGAGAAATGAAGACAGAGAGTCAACACGAGAGCGATTTATTAGATCGAATGTCGTTAGGAAGGCGATGGTCATCTGGAATTAGCGACGGACGACGAAGAGACCTGGGAAGATAAACACCCAATGCAAGTGGTAGTTCTCTGCAAGGTGTGCGAGGGCGTGGCGTTGATAATGTAGATGAACAAGCTCTTTCGCAATGAGGTAGAAAAAGATGACGGCTGCCAAGGAAGTGTCGCTTCCAGGCGAAACCCTGATGTCACCAGGATGATGTTGATGGATCAAACGATAGCCAGCGCAGCGAATGTTCCAACGTTAGATCAAACAATGGATTATTAGATGAGGAAGGGGCAAATCACACTGTTCGTGGACACGCAGGCTTTGTGCCGGCCCCAAAACGGCCCCACCGCATCATCGCCTTACCCTTGCATGTTATTTGTACACTTGTACACTTGTACCTATGTACTAGTACTGACTTCGTTCCGGGAATATCTTCTTCCAGAGCTAAGCATCGTTCATGTTGGTTATCTGCATCGCTGCCGGCCAACGGTGTCCTTTCCTCCCGTTTCTCCAGCCACCACTCTTCAATGGAGCCATCTTGAAGGGTGCGGTTTTTACTGACAGATGCTCTTGATCTAAAGTCAGCCTGCTTCCTAATCATTAAAATCTGTCGCGAATCTCCATCGTCAACAAAGCGACAATGAGGTGCAGTCCATAGTTTAGGGGCCATGATTATTCGTGCAAAGGTCGGTTAGTTCTTCCAAGGCTGACTTCCGAAATACGTAATGACCCCATTTGAGACGCCCTACAATAATAGACTGTCAGTTCACAATCCGTTGCGCAGCATGGAACTACTCGGAAAGCGGCAACGACCAGATGAGTTGGAAGATCATCGGCCAAGATCTCTTTGTGCACCAATCAGTCCTCCGCGGAAGATTCGGCGGTTTGAATCCCGTCATCGCAAGTCGCCATGGCAGCTGACTTGGATCAGAGACTTGCCTGATGAACTGAACCAGGATGCCGTGACTCTGAAAGATGTTCTCGGAGATCCTCTCATCAGCGAATGCTGGGAGTTTAATTACTTGCACGACGTTGGTTTCTTGATGGATGCGTTTGATCCTGACACAAGACATCTTGTCGATGTACATGTTGTTCACGGGTTTTGGAAAAGAGAAGATCCGCGAAGACTGGCACTATCGGTGAGTGAGGCTTCTGCCATCAAAACTAAATGGCCATGGCTCGCCAATGCCTGACATGGTATCTAGTTGGACGCATCAGCATATGACAATGTGAAGCTTCATGTCGCGCCTATGCCCGAGGTATTCGGCACTCATCATTCCAAAATGTTGATACTGTTTCGCCATGATGACACTGCCGAGATCATCATCCACACTGCGAACATGATTCCCAAAGACTGGACGAACATGACTAATGCGGTCTGGAGATCTCCGCGATTATCCAGATCAGCAAAGGGAACGAAGCACGCCCCTTTGTACAAAGATTTAGAAATTGGAAGCGGAGAACGGTTCAAGGCCGATCTGATCAGCTACTTGAGATCATATGATCGTCAAGTGTTGACTTGCGGACGTCTTGCAGATAGACTTAGTGGCTATGACTTTTCGGCTGTGAGGGCAGCATTAATAGCAAGTGTGCCTGGAGTGCACAAGGTGAACGATTTGTCAAGCACTCCTTTCGGCTGGTCTGCTATCAAAAGATACCTCGAGGCTGTAACATGTCAAGAAGGCAGCGCAGAAGTCGTCGTTCAAATCTCCTCGATTGCAACTTTGGGCGGTAAAGACACGTGGCTTCAAAAGACCCTTTTTGATGCTTTCGTTCATGGCCGAAGAAGAAGCATGCAGAGACCAAGACTCAAGATCGTCTTCCCCTCGGCCGATGAAATCAGGAGATCTCTTGATGGATATGCCTCGGGAGGATCCATTCATACCAAAATCCGGTCTGCTCAACAAATGCAACAACTGAACTATTTGCGGCCACTCTTTTATCACTGGGCAAATGACTGTAATGATGGAGTTGGTACGTCTTGCCAAATCCTTGACTGAGTTTGCTCCGCCTAACCTCGCAAATAGCCTTGCCAAGCGACGTCGCCGTTCAGAACAGCGGAAGAAATAGAGCGGCTCCACATGTCAAAACTTATATACGCTATAATGAGAATCAGACGGTGGATTGGGCCATACTCACGTCTGCTAACCTCTCCAAGCAAGCGTGGGGCGAGGCCGCAAAGCCTACAGGGGAGATGAGAATCGCTTCGTGGGAGATGGGCGTTCTGCTCTGGCCAGAGCTTCTCGAACGAAACGCCTCAATGGTAGGCTCTTTTCAATCCGATCTTCCGAGCCAATTGAGCCCTGGAGCCGAGCCCGATGCAGTTTCGGTAGCATTGCGCATGCCGTACAGCCTGCCATTGCAACGTTATGGTGCAGGAGAAGTCCCTTGGGTCGGTTCGATGGCCCACAGGGAGCCAGATTGTCACGGACAGCTATGGACGAATTGAGCATCTCGAATCAAATGAATTTTTCAACATGTCGCCGACGCAAAAGCGACTCGCATAAACCCGCCATAGGTGTTTGTTAATCGGCCATTGGTGTCCGGGATTTCTTTGGAGCAGACAGAAGCTGCGTCGGAAGGTCTTTATCAATCCCTTTCCAGGTACAAACAAAGCTAAATTCAGGTGAGTGGTGACGGTTGACGCTTGGCTCTGTGCATGTTGCGAAATCATGTCCGTCCCGATCGTATCCATCCCGACAACTGAACCATAAAAGCAGGCCAGCGTCAGGTCAAGAGCGCAGGCGGTGACACACGATTTAATTCAACACCGACGGCGTCAATTAGTGTCGCCTCGATTGCATCAGTGCATGAAAGGGCAAGAAACCATTGCTGCTCGGGGTGGCACAAAAAGTCCGCCATGAAGATGCAAGTTTGATCGGGAAGCCGCCACACCACAGCAGCTTGCTATCACTACTTGTTGACGCCAACATGGAATCCTTGTCTCACGCATGGACCCGACAGGTCATGATTGTCATGAGCTTCGCGTACTTGTCGCTTCGCGTAAGATGTCATAGCTGCGAGAGGATGACTTATCCAACGCTCGCTCGGTTTGGGGGCGGCGCGTGCAAAGGGCTGTTAAAAGCAGATGATGTACAGCAGGATCAGCGCTTTTGCATCTCGTTAATTCTCAACTCTTCTTTCTTCGTTCTTCCTTTTGTTTTTTCTTTTTTTC
>AFQZ01000097.1:0-86340 GCA_000222935.2 Aciculosporium take MAFF-241224
GCTTAACAAATTTCTATATTTTTATGCATTTTATAGCTATTATTAGCTTATAATAAGGTGTAAAAGGTTAATGCTAGTTATTAATAGTTATTAATATTCTTACTTATAGCTACTAAAATAATCTTATTAGCTATAAAAGTAGGTCTGTCTAACTACCCAGGAGATACCTGTATCTTAACTACTAGAGTGCTAAAAATTCCCTATAATTTTTAATACCCCCTCTAAAGAAGTCTTAGGGATTAAAAGGAAGGGTTGTGCAAAACAATTTAATAGAATTCCAAATAATCCAATTTTAAAATTCAAAGGTACTGAGAATATAGCTCTGCTTTAGGGCTATAGGGTAGTCGAAAAAACGCTGTTATTGGCGTATGATTTGCTAAAAAAAAGGGCCTATTAAAGACATGGTTTATTTTTATAAATTTCTGAATTTTGCGTGTGTTTTTAGTGACCTTAAAAAGCCGCTTTTTTAATAAGAATGTTGCATAACCAGATAGATAATTATAGGGCCCCTAGCCCTAAAAGCTTTATAAAAGCCTTATAAATAGGAATAGTTAAAGGCTTAGTTAATCCATTAGCCGGCATTTTCTTTGTATCTAGGTACTATATTTTAGCTAATCCAGAGGATATAAGCTGCCGGTTATAGTAGAATTTTAAAAGGGTATGCTTTATATGGCTATAAAGAGTAGGATTATAAGCCGTTTTTATAGCACTTTAGTTATTATAATAAAGTTAAATAAGAGGGTTTGAAGGCATTTTAAGCTTTATAAATATCCCTTCTAGCCACTTTAATTCTTAAAAAGCCTTGCAAATTGCATTAGATTTAGCTTTTATAGTTAATAAAGCTTTAGTAAAAGCCTTTTTAGACTTCTAGCTTATAGGGCCCCTAGCTAGCTTATAAAAGTATATATAAATAGATTTAGAAGACCTTTTATCTCCTATAAAATCGCTATTATAAAATCTAAGTAATATATCTAATATACAAGATTTACTAGCTTTTAATAGGGGACTCTTATAAGATATAGCTAGTTTTTAAGTGCTAGATAAATACCTAAGTAGGCTTTTAGCTATATTTAGGTGCTTTATATAAGGTACGGCTAAAGCTGTTAATAACCACTGTAGGGTAAAAGCCACGTCTGGTCTTATAAGCAGCATAAGGTATATTATAGTACTTATTATGCTTTAGTATAGCTTTATGTCTTTAGCTATAAGAGTTTTTAAAAGCTGGGGATTTAAGACCCCTGGTTGCATAGGAATTCTAACAAGTTTACAGTCTAGAAGACTAAACCTCTCTAGGGCTTTTAAAATATACTAGGATTAGTAAATTTACATAATTTTATCCCTTTTATTTCAAAGAATTTAAACCTCTAGGAAGAATTCTGCAGGCCCTTTATCTTCTATAGGATAGGCCTTATATATCTGCTTTTTAAGCTTCTGGATATAGGGTAGATTAGGCCTTATAAGAAGACAATTATTAACATATATTATAATAAAGGTCTTAGAGTCCTAGTTATAAAATATAGCTAGGTCTGACACTAGGGGGCTAAATCTAAGAGATTTAAGCACTAAGGTTAGTGCTTACTGCTACTCTCTAAAGCTTTACTTTAGACTATATAAGGACTTTCTTAGTATAATTACTTAATTTATAAAAGCCTTATAACTATACTTCTTAGCTATATTAACTAAGGAGGGGTTAGCCTTTATAAATTTAGTAAATCCCTCTAGAATTTATATATAAATTAATTCCTTTATGGTACTATTTAGAAAAGCACCTATAAAATTAACTTATTTAACTTTCTAGTTATACTAAGCAGCTAGGGCTAGTAAAATCCGCTAGCTAGGGGGAATACTAGTTATAGTAAAGGTTTTTATATAATTTAAACCTTTTATTTATATAAAACCCTTAGCTACTAGCCTAGATTTATACTTTAGAGAATTATTTTCTTTATCCTTCTTAAGCTTTAAAACTAGCCTATTCTTTAGGATTTTTTAACCTCTAGGAACTTAGTTAATACCTATAAAGTTAAAGGTTCTGGACTATAATAGCTGTTTAAATTCGCTATATATAGCTTTAAGCTATTCCTTCTTTTATAGACTTTTTAAGGCTTGCTTCTAAGATTTAGGGTCCAGGGTAGGCTAATTATTTTTCAGCTTCTATTAGGCATTATAGCAAATCTCTTTTATTAAGAGTGCTATATTAATATCTATTTTATCTAAATTTTCTTTAGAAGGGGCATCTTCTAAAATATCCAGCTTTAGGACTATAGCTGGCTCTGATTCTGGTTCTAGCTCTAGGGAAACCATTTGATCCTAAGGTCTAGGGTAATCCTCTTATAGAAGATCCTTTATAATAAGGTTAGAATTATAATTTTAGCTTTTTCCCTCTAAAGGATTATTCTAGTTAAAGGGTTCTAATATAGGATTCCTTTCTAAATCCCCTATAGAATATCTAGGTAGGCCTCTAGATATAGGTTCTATAGGCTTTATAATCTTTAAAAAACTAGTTTTAAATACTAAGTTTTTAGAAAGAATATAAACTAAGTAGGTATTTAAACCTAAGGTTAAGAGTAACCTTTTAGGGACAGTCCTAGGGGCTAGCTTTTAAGCTTTTACCCTTTTTTCTATAGGAATTAGAACCTAATAATATAATTCTATAGCTCTAATAAAGCTAAAATTATCCTTTATAGGGTAATTAAATTTCTTAGAAAGTATCTAAGCTAGGCTCTTAGATTTAGTGCTATTTTCTATTATATTTATTAAATTAATAATAGCAGGGAGGGTAAAGCACTATAAATAGAGAGGTAAGCCTGCCCACTATAAAGTAGCCTGTAATCTATTTATAATAGTACATATAGAATGCTTAGCTAGCCTATTTTGCTTATAGATATAGGGGCTAGAAGTTATAAATTTAATTCCCTTCTTTACTAGCTAATTGTAGCTGCTAAAATTAACCTCTAATCCCCTATTAAAGTGGAAGTGCTTAGGGTAAGTACTATACTAGTTTTTAAGCCCTCTAAAGAATCCCTTTAATACTATAAAAACAGTATTACCTTCCTTATTAGCTATTAAAAAGCACTATTTATAGTGACTTTTTCTATCTACTAAAATAAGACTTACTAACTACTTATTATAGGGTAATAAACTAATTTTCAGGGTATTTTCCTTTATATAATCTAGAGACTTAGGGGGGTTAGGAATAGGTTGTTTACTAGGTCTTCTAGTAATCTTAGCTAAATCATAAGCTAAGTACCTAAAATCCTAACTTTTAACCTCTGAAAAATCAGGGATTCCTTTAGTAATTAGGGCTATTTTCTTTAGTAATGCAAGCCTTATGTGCCCTAATCGGATATGCTAAATTCCAGCTAATTTTAATAGCTTTTAATAAGGGTCTTAAGGATTTAAATCCTTATAGAATAAAGAGGAAGGTATAAGGCCTCCTCCCCTAGCCCCCTGCTAAGCCTTAGAGGCTTCTAGGGGCTCAAACAGCTCTTCTAAGCTTAATTCCTATCCCTTAGGGGGCTTTCTTTAGGTGACCTAGCTTAGGACTATAGGCTTTATAGGAAAAGGGGCTATAGGGAAATCCCCCTCTAAATCCCTAAAATCCTTAGTATTAGAGCCCTAAATAGGCTCTTTAGAGGGTATTTAAATCTCTATAGGGTGGCTAGCTTAATAAATAAAATAGTTCAAGTAGTAGCTATTATTATTATTATTATCCTATAATATAGGTGTGTGCTAGCCCTAAAGTTAAAAGAAAAAACTATGTTTCTTATAGTTTAAGATACTAATACAGGACCTATCTGCAAGGTATAGGTTATTCTTTATAATATAACCCCTTAAAGTATAGTGTTTTAAACCACTATAGATATTAATATCTAGCCTAGGGAAATATAGGGCCTCTTTTAGAGTAAGGGTCTTATATTTTTCAGGTTTTAAGTAATAAAGCACCTAGAATTTAGCATTACTATAGCCCTTAGGGTAGATTTTCCCTCTAGTAATTATAATAGGCTTAGCTTCTTCCTTTTTATAACGGATATAATTACTTAAATTCTCTTTAGAATTTACTAAATATACTATAGAACTAGTATTATAAAGTAAAGCATGCCTTATGCCTTTATAACTATAGCTATAATTTATAGCTTCTAAAGTAACCTTAGGAGTAGTTATTTCCTCTTTTGTATTTGATTCTAAAGAGGCTTCTAAACTAGAAGCTTTAGAGCTATTATTACTATTATCCTCTAGGTTATATACCCTATTAGAGAGATTATAGTTGCCTAATATAAAAGAACTATTTAATCCTTCTTCTGCTGCCTTCTTAGAAGGTTTTTTGCCTTTTTAATAACCTTTCTTAGGTCTTACTTTATTCCCTTTATTAGAAGACTTTTTAAGGGAAGACTTTCTTTTTTCTTTATTTTAAGAAGATTTAAAACCTTTAGATTCCTAAGAATTCTTATTTTTATGACCTAGTGCTTTATAATTTAAGGCTTTTAAGATTATAAAGCTTTTATCCCTTTATTTTTCTAATAAATCTGCTATTAGGAACTAGAGATTTAAAGTGTTATTAGAAATACTTAGAGCTTTATTTACTCTTATAGAGTATTTCTACCTTTTAGCCTACTAAGAAAAGGTCCTTTTTAAAGACTATAAATACTAATTAACTTAATTTATAAGGGTAATTTACACCCTAGAGATAAATAATCTAGCTAAATAGTTATTAAAAGCAGTATTAAAAGCCTTTAATGTCCCTTTAAAATTTTGGAAATTTAGGGCATGAAATTAGCTATATAATAACCCTTTTTATATCTCTGCACTATAAGAATACTACCTAACTAAGGATTTATAGACAGCTAAGGGGTTTTCTTACTAAACTATAGTAGCTTAGGGACCTTTAGTACAGCTATCTCTTATAACTATAAGAATTATAGCTTAATTAGAGTCTAGGAGAGTTAAAGCTAGGTTAGAATTCTTAAGAAAATTAGGAATTCCTAAAGCTTTAAATTAAATGCCTAGAGCCTGCTTTTATTAATTAAAATTTTTAGCACCCTTTAGCTTAGCATCCTCTGGAAAGCTATAAACCTTCTTATTAAATTCTTTAGTAATAGAACTATTAGAAGAAGAGGTTATTGCATTCTTTCCAGCATCCGAACTTTGGCCTTGGCCTTGGGCATGACCTTGACCTTGACCTTGGCCTTGACCTTGACCTTGACCTTAACCTTGGCCTGCTATTAATTTACTAACAGCTTTAGATAATTTATTTAAATTATTAGTTAGGTTTATTATATCAGAACTCTGCCTATTTATAACCCTCTTAAGCTTAGTATTATAGCTGGTTTGCTAGCTTATAGCCCCCTGGTAATCTTTATTAACCTCTATTATAAACTTTTGTAAAGCAACTGTCTTTTACTATAAGGTAGTGGCCCTTTATAAAATAAGTTAAGTTGCCTATAAAATTTATTTATAGGGCTTTTAAATAATTAAAAACGCAGACCTCCTTTTATTTTTTAGGAATTTAGAAGGGATTTACAAAAAGTAGTGGTTTTTTGCTTAATTAAAAAGCAGCTATTTTACCCTCTATAAAATTCGTTATTTTAACCTCTATAGATTACTTCCAGGCTTATA
Source organism: Aciculosporium take MAFF-241224 (assembly GCA_000222935.2). Classification (NCBI taxonomy): domain Eukaryota; kingdom Fungi; phylum Ascomycota; class Sordariomycetes; order Hypocreales; family Clavicipitaceae; genus Aciculosporium; species Aciculosporium take. Next base: position 5,614 of record AFQZ01000097.1, read on the forward strand.
ACCTATTGAAAATAATAGGTATGTTAGAAGTTTACACTAGATCTATAGGGTAAGTTATACTAGATTTTTAATAGAATTTTTATAGAATTTCTAGTATTTAGTAGTAGCAATAGCTATCGGGTCTAGTAAGGAAGTGTATAGCTTCCTTATATACCTACTAACCTTTTTTAGGCCCTACAGCCGCTAGCTAGGCTTTATATACTACTTTTCTTTTTCTGTAAAAATTATATATATATAAAAACAAAAAAATAAACTTACGGCCTAATAAACTAAGTGCTAATGTGTCTTATATTTAACTTTTTTAATTTTCTAAATTTCACCTAAAAAATTTTTATTATATAAAAAGAAAGCCTTAAATTCCCTAATTTTAATAGTATTCCTAAGACTTTTCTAAGACCTCTAGTTATTAAGATATCTGTAAATTAGTATAACCTATAGGATAACCTACTTTTCTATAAAGGAAAGCGGTTAAGTTATTGCCCTGCTTTCTGGATTTTAAATTAGCAGAATTTTCCTCTAAAGGTTAAGATTTTAACCTCTAGTAGCTTTAGTAGCTAGCCAGCTACTAACCTACTTATTACGTGGTGGTATCGTCACGTAGTCGGTTGGAAGCAACTGTAAAGCTGTTATTAACGTTATTATAAAGGGGTCATTAAATGCACCTATATATACTACTATTAAGTTATATAGTTAAGTGTATTTTGTATAAGTTATTATTATTAAGTCTTACTAGCTATATAATAAATCCGTCCTATATAGGTAGGGATCTGATATTATGGATTATTTTATAATAAGTGCCTCTCCCTTAAAGATAACTATCCTAGTTATTCTCTAGATTTATTTAAGCTAGTATTAATATATATAAAGAAAACTTTTATTTATAAAGAAAAGCAATTTAATCTATAAAGTATCCTCCCTATATTAATTTAGTTGCATTTAATCTGCTGGAAACATTGCTTAATACTAGTAAATAACCTAATAATAACCACTTATAAAATTTAAAAATAAATAAATATCTTAGTCTAAGTAAAATAAACTATAATAAAAGGAAATTTAATCTAGGTAGTAGAAACCTATTAATTATAGTTAGATCTGTCCTAGTTATACTTAAATATCCGCTTCTTAAAGTCCTTATCTACATAAGCATTATAAATTATGCTGTAAACTGTTAATAAAAATATAAATTATAAAACATCTTTATTTACTTATATTATTATAGCTATAAGTAGCTTATTAAAGAGTAACTATTATTACTAGTAACCTCTAGTTATATGCTTCTAGGAAATCGCTATATTATAAGTAATTCTCTTATTTATAGTGTTATAATTATATTATAATAATGCTGCTAACTTTAGACTATAGTAATAACTTTATATAAAAGAATAGAAAAGACTTAGGTTAAACTAAAAATAAAAACATTATACCTCTAAAGACCTAGTAGACTAATAAAGGAAAGCTATATAAAGGGGAAAGAGTTAAGCTATAAAAAGAGAGGCTTTTCTCTTAAATATAAAAAAGATGGCCTATGCCCTTCCTTAAGGTATATTAAATATCTTAAGTTATTCTCTACTTCTAACCTTATATATAAAGGTCCTTTATACATTTAAACTAGGTATATTAAAGGTAATTCTATAGGGGTTATTAGGGTATTATTACTTTTAAGCAAAAGATAGCTACTGGCCATGCTATCTTATTCTTACTAAAAGTAAAGTTTTCCTATGTCTAAGCTATATAACACAGTAACTATAAGGAAAGTAATAGTCCTCTAGATATAACCTTTTCTATAATTAATTTATTTGCTATAATGCCCTTTATAATATAGCTAAACCTTTAATTTAAGCTATATGTTTTATAATTAAATAGTAATCTGACTAGAGCTAACTAGAGCCATGTAATTTTTAGGACTACTTCTAATGTTAGATAGCATAATATATTAGCAAAATTTTCGTTCCTTATACTACTATATAAGGGTCTCCTATTTATCTAATATCTTAGCTAATTTTGCGTTCTTATTCGCAGATTTTATCATTATTTTCTGTCTTTTTATAGCACTACTAATATTATGCCTATTTTTAGAAGGTGTCTTTTGTTTTACCTTTTTTAGTAATAACTTAAACAAGCTTATGTTTAATATAATTACTTTTATTACTTTTATAGCTAACCTTATTCTTTTACTAGCTAGTAAATTTAGTTTAACTAGGCTAGTTAGCTTCTTACTTATTATAGGTAAGGTTATCTTTCTAGCTATAGATTCTAGCAGAGGTATTTAAAAAGTAGGCCTAGTAGTCTTAATATTCCTAGCCTTATTCTCTAGTACTATTACTCTAGCTAAGGTCCTTATAATATGCCTATTAATAATCTTAAAACTAGCTTTTACTATACTAAAAGACTTTTTATAAGCCTTAATATCCTCTTTAAGTATATTAGTTCTATCTTTAAGTTTACTAAATTATATATTAATAGCTTAATTTACTAACCTTAACTCTATCTCCTTTAAAATAGTCTTTTTAGCTATTACTTTACTTATTAGCTTATATTATTTAGTTAAACCTTAAATTAGATTCCTTTAGTTTATTAGTTCCTCCCTTAGTATATTGGTGTCCTATTAAGTAATTATAGTTTTATACTCTTTACTAGTATTAATAATTACCTATTAAAAGCCTATGCTTAAGAAATTAACTTATTTTATAGTAGCTAGGGCCCTAGCTATAAAGCTATTAATGCCTCCTAACTTATTACTATATTTAGCTATAAGCACTTTCTCTTTTAATAATAATCCTAGTTATTAGTCTTTAGATCTAGCTTAGTTATTTATTTATTTACTATTAAAAAATTATACTACTGCCTGCTTAATATAAAGTTTAATATTTTAAATAACTAGGGTATTAGCTAGGTATTTAGTCTTTTTCTGCCTATTATTATTAGCTGCTAGAATTAATTCCTTTATAAGAAAAATCTATTATACTACTCTAATCTATAGTGCGTATATAGGGTCTATCTTTATAATAAAAAATCCATTTTTATTAATTTATACCCCCTAGGCTATAAAATCTTTAAAGTAGGTGTAAATAGCATTTATTATGCTTTATATGCTATTTCTAGCTTAATATTGCTATATTTTAAAGGGCTTTAGTCCTATGTTACCTTCTGTAGATAACTTTATCTCCTAGTGCTAATAGTATTTATTTATATAATTAAAACAGTAAATTAGCTTATTAAAGTCCAGTTCCTTTAATCTATTTTATATTTTTTATATAATTATAAGAGGATCTTAACTTAAACTGCTAATAAGGATCCCTTTAGTTATAAGAATATTAGTAATTATCTTACCCTTTTTTATATTCTAAAGGCACTTTACTACTATTTATTCTCTAGGGCTAAGCATTTTTTTAAATATATTACTATTAAAAATATTATTCTTATAGTTTATATTTACTTTAAAGTTCTTATTTTTATTCTTAGTTATAGTTATTATATAGTATTAATAAGTAGTTATTAGGTTAATATATGCCTTTTCCCTTTGCTTATTTTCTTACTAAGCCTTAGCTATTTAATTATAAAAAATAAAAATAGTGTTGGTAGCGCTCAGGTTACAAGTATGCTGCAGCACAAATGTAAGGGGGGGGGGTTTAATATTTAATTCATCTATCTCTCTAAAAGAGGGGAAGAAGCAGGCTATAATGCAAAGGTGTAGTGTTATGGCCACAGTACGGCCCTAGGTCACATGACCTGTAATCCAGCCAATTAAGGTGCGTGCATTTTATATGCAACCTACAATTTCTGGTTAATATAGCGTATCCCTTCTATTATCTATATAAGCGATTCTAATACTTGCAAATTCTCTCTCTATTAAAGAAGAAGAGAAATCGCTCTAAAAAAATGCATAAAGCGCCCTAAATAATCAGATATTAACAAACAAGTAATAAAGCGAAAAACATCCTTTAAATAAATAACTTTTATTAGTCTAGGCCGAATGGTTATGAAGGCAAAGAGTGTTATAGGGAGGGGGGGGGGCTAAAGAGTGTAATTCCCGCGTTTAATCCTACCAAATTAGGCGCTTATAATCGCGTTCGAATTTATCGAATTTAAGCTCTTTATTAGGCGCTTAATTTGTCGTTAGATTTAGTAAGGAATTAGGACTTTTTCATTCTTCAGCGGCTCTGGCAGTGGCTCTTGCAGCAATTCTCGCGACAGGTCTTTTAACCCATCCTTTTACACGGATTCAGGCTTTATTCTTTATTACAAAGGTCTTAAGAGCTTTATTTAGTAAAGCTTTTATTATTACATCCGCAGGATTATTATTACCATTAATCCAGCGTATCTTAGCCACTTCCCTTCTCTTATATAACTGCCATAAAGCTATAATATTAATTATTAGCCTCTTTTCCTTTATTGTCCCTAGCTTAATAATACATTCATATAGCAAGAAAGAGTTAGTGTATATTATTATTAGAATTTTTAGCTTGTTTAATCAGTTGGTAATAATATTCAGAGTAGTGCTTATTACATAGGCAATGTTAATACCTTAAACCATCCTATATAGCTTAGAAGCTAATGCACTTTTTGTAACTCTTTTAGATTTTATTAAGCTGTATATTATGATATTTCCTCTAAGGGTAAATTTAAAGGTATCGTCATCCTTCCTTTTATTGCCTAGGATAATTATATAGCCTAGTTAAGAGCTAAGGTCTTTATTATTTGCAAAAGAACCGTTAATAAAGACATAAAGAGCAGCGTTTTCTAGCAAGAGAGATATATATTAAAGTCCACGGTCTTAATTATTAATTTGCTATTAAAGTCTTTTATTAAGCCTTAAAACATTATTAGATCCTAGATGTTAGACTTAGGCAGTAATAGAAAGATTGTAAGATGCTTTAGGTTAACATATTAGAGTAATATACGCTCCTTATGCTTGCTGTTTAATATATTTCGCTCGGTCAGTTAGGTTATTAACTTGTAATAGCTTCCTTCCTTATTCCTTTTATTACAAAAAGAAGGTGTTATTATTAACTTCGCTTAAAATGCAACCGTTAAACATTAATAGTATTAAAATCGTTAACCTCTCTTTTAGCTTTATAAGGAATTCGGCATTTTTTAACTTAACCTCTTTGCAATCGAAAAACTTAGCATCGCTAAGTCCCAAGGTATTATTAGTCTGTATTCTAATAATTCTAAAACACAAGCTTTTACTAGAAAAAATAAGAAGATAAGGGTTATATATAGAGGTTATTATCTGTAGTCTCTGACGATAATGATTAAAATACGTCGACTACTAATATGTACCAGCCTCTGCTATTCCGTATAGCAGCTTAATTATAACCATAATAACGTCTGGCAGGTAAAGGTATGTAATTTATGCTAGAAGCTTTGCAAGAATTATGCAATTAAGCTTCGTCTGTGACTACACATATGCTTAGGTAATATCCCTTAGCCAAACCATAATGCCTTCCTTTTTTAATAAGGGAGCAAGGGTAATAATAAGCCTTTAACTAGCTCTTTGAATTATTAGGGACTGCGTGAGAATAACCTCTTTCCTACGGTCGCTATAGCCTTAAATAACACATTATAACTTTTTATATAGGGAGTTAGTTACCTTGCCTTTAACTTCTCTTACTATCCGCGAGCTAAAGAGTCTTTTGCCTCTATGCCTTTACGGGTTAAATTTCATAAATTTAAACATATTTCTTACTAGCAAAGCATTAATCTCTGCTTTATTAGAGAGTTTAAAAGGTTCTCTAGGTATATTAATTTTTCCTTACGCATAGAGGTTAATCATAAGTTAAAAATCAGCCTTTTCTTTCTTAGTAAGAAAAGCCTCTGCTTAAGGGTATTTCCGGGGTCTTCCACGTCCTCTTTATAGTAGAGTTATTAGGTTATTAAGGGGGTTTTCGTGATTTTCGTCATCTTAAACCAGGTCTTCCTCGTAAACCGGGTCTTCCTTATAAGAAGATTCCACCTCTAGTAAGGTTATATACGGTTTAATAACCATAGACCGAAACTTTATAGGGCTATAAGGCATCTTAATAATACAAGTCTCTCCTTTTATTAAGAGAAGCTTATAAGGGCCAGTCCATCTGCCTTTTTCATAATAAACTTATATATTAGAATTTAAAGGAAGAGTATGTATAGGCAGGGTTATTAGGCCATTATAGGTATTAAGAGCATTATAGACTTAGCGTCTTATAAGACTGCGTCTTACTTTATTTATTGCTTTTTAAAGTATCTTAGCTCTTTAGGCAACTGTAAAGCTTAGGGGGGAATCATTCGTCATCCTTAAATAGGTTCTAAAGACTAAAAGGGTAAGAACAAGACCATTTAGACCAGCAGAGTCATTAACTGCTTTAATAGCCATTTAAAGTATCTGCTCTTTTAAAAGAAGACTATCAGCTTTAGTCTTAATAATATTATATACTCTGCAAAAAGGGGCATAATATCGCTTAAGTTTTCTAATGCTATTATAAACCTTAACGGGGACTTTATTAATATTAATTAACAATAGTTAAGCTAAATACCTAAATTCGCTAGAAGCAAAGTTTCTTCTAGCATCGTGGACTATCCAGTCTAGGGGTCTAAGATATGTGTTAATCCAGTACTCTTTAAGGGCATTCCAGATATCTCAAGCTTTCTATTATTAAGGTGTAAGAAAGCGGGCAGCTTAAAATAATATTACTAAATCTATAATGTATAGGACCGGCTTCTCATCAATTTGCATAATATTAACAAGGACCTTATAGTTAAATTCAATATTATCTTTAAGAGTGAATTTAAATCTACTCAGAGCTTTTACGTTCATCTGGCATTAATAGCAAGCATGCGTGATTTTCCCTATATCAGCCTTATTAAATTCTTTACTAGCCCTAGCAAGAAGGTTATTTAATTGGTCAATTAACGGATAACCAAATTAGCAATAAAGTTGACGGATTTCGGCTTTAAAAAGCATGAAGATAGCAGGTTCTTAAGAACTGGCTGTTTACTAAGGATATCCCTATTTCCTAATAATAGGTACCTTTTTATCTTCTTAGATTAGAAGATTCTTAAGATTGTTAAGTTTAACACCTATTCTATCCATGTCTGTAATAGAATATAAAAACAGTGTAGTACTATTAAGCATATAGAAAGGTATTATGCCAAAAATCGTTAGAAGCTTTAAAATACCAGTTAAAGTCGCAGTACCGGCTCTAAAGGTAATAGTCCTTTAGTTAGAGGAATGCTTAATTATAAGGTTTTTTATGATTTTCATTAGAGCGTTAACTTAGCCTTAGCTAGCAGTTAAAATTCCTAATGCTCCTGTATCCGGGAGTATACTATAAAATGTATCCGCTGCATATCTCATATCTATAAGATATACGTGTTGTTAAGGTTGTTTATTAGTATCATAGTTATAGGGGTTTTTAAGAAATAAGGCATGTTTAAAAGCATTATCCTACAAGAAGTTCACGGTTAATTAGGAAAAGAGTAGGGGATTTAGTGCTTATGTAAAGAATACTATAAAGGAGAGAGTATTACAAGCCTCTTTATTATCTGGTTTCTCTTTTTTATTAGTAGTAAGAAAAGCAGCGTTCTAAGCGGCTTTTTTGTGTTTATCCTTACTACTATCATTAGTAGCAGTAAGTTAGGCCATTTCGCCTTTATAGGCTTATAGGAATGCATAGTATTAGCGTTTAGAGAGTGGTTTTTAGTGTTTTCTGTTATTTTACTAAGTTGCTTTTGCTTTCTTCTGCTTAAAGGCAGGATGGTTAGTTAACTAGTATCCTTCTTTATAGTAGATAAAGCATTTCTTTAAGCTTGCTCTAGCTTAAGGTTTTTTACGATATATAGCTTGTAAATAGCGTTAGTCTGTAAACATTGCTATATCGGTGTTTTAGTCTGTAGACTAGGCAATAAGGGCAGTTAAATTGTTATCAGTAGTTGTTAGTAACTAACTTATAGAGGTTAGTGGTATGTCCATTACTAAGAGGCAATTTCGAAGATTACTAACAAATTCTTTAAAGGTTAGCACATTCCTAAATTTAGCATTATAAAAATCATTATCATTTTCTATTACTTATTGTACTTAATAAAGAAGAATTATATCTTGTTTAAGAGGGTTATAAAGGCCATTAAATATCTTTATAAGTCAGTTAAGAAGAATTTCTAAGCATTCTAACTTATTCTTTATTAGATGTTCTATAATAATATAGTAAAGGCATAGATCAGCAAATTATGTTTTGTAGAAGCTCTTATTCTCAGGTGTTTCAAAGTAATTCCTAATGTTCTAAGTCATCTCCTTAAATAGGATTATCTTTACTCTAAAGTATTTAAGAAAGTATATATAGGCTTTACCTTAAAGTATAATAAGGAAGGCTTTTAGATAAAGTAAGGGGGAAACTCCTACTTAAGAATATTTCTCTTTAAAATGTAGTAACTTCTTATTAATAAAGTTATACACTTCTCTAGAATATTATTCTTCTTTCTAGTAAAGTCTCTTAAGAGTATTAAGGGCTTTTTAATTACTATTAGAAAGTATTCCGGTTAGGGTTTATAGTTTTAGGGAAGGGTCTTTAGTTAAATAAAAATCTTCATTATTAGAGTTCTTATTATTAGAAAGTTTAAGTCGTTAAATCTCTTCTCCTTTCCTAGTTACTTTTTCCAGCAAAGGTTTGTATTCCATATTAGGGTTAATGTTTAAGATATTAATAAGATCTTTAGAGACGTTTAATCTTAATCCTCTGGCTGTTTTAACACCATTATCATTAAGGTAATTACAAAGGGTATACTTAAGGTTGTTGTTGATTTTATTAAAAGTATCCTTTGTTTAATTTTTATAATCTTGCTAGAAGTTAATAAGGAGATTGTGCCCTTTTCCTTCATTAAGAATGTAATAGTTAATCGTATATATAATACGGTTATTGATTTGTTGTTTAGTAGCTGTATTGACATTAATATTATTAACTAACTTAGTCTAATTAAAGGATAGAATTAGACAGTGCTTATGAAGTTTTCAGGGTAGGGTGCTCTTTAGAAGTTCTCTTTTATAGACATCCTTTTAGAGTTATTCATTAAAATCATTTATTTTTCCTTAGCTTAAAGACATTTTAGTATTTTAGGCTTTATGTTTAGTACTAATTAAAGCGGTTAGCATTGGTTCTCCGTAAATAACAGTAAAGATCTGGTTTTAATTGTGGATAAGTAACAGTTAACAATAAGGGAGAAGATCTATAAGAGTTAAGTCTTCTTATAATTATAGATGATTTAATAGTTAATAATTTAAAGAAATAATCCTTTGGTTAGCATAACGTCGGAATTTCTTATAGTTATATAAGTAAAAGCATTCGGACGAGTCTCTTCTGGGTATAACCTAATAAATCTGTAGTTATTAGCAACTACTAATTAGTGTTAGTAGTGCTTAGGTTATAAGTATGCTATAGCATAAATGTAGGGGGGGGGGGTTTAATATTTAATTTATCTATCTCTCTAAAAGAGGGGAAGAAGCAGGCTATAATGCGGAGGTATAGTATTATGGCCACGGTACGGCCCCAGGTCACATGACCTGTAATCCAGCCAATTAAGGTGCGTGCATTCTGTGTGCAACCTATAATTCCTAGTTAATGCGGCGTATCCCTTCTATCATCCATACAAGCGATTCCGACAAATAGTATTCCTAGTTATTCTTACTTAGTTCCCTTTAGGAGATAGCTTTACTAACTTAATTATTATTTTTTGCTTTTTTTTATAAAATAGCAAAAACTTAACTAAAATATTAGGATTAAAAACCTTTATATAAAACTTATTCTTTATATTTCTTATAATATATATTAGAATAATTTAAGAAAGGGTAATAATAGTTAAAAAATGAAATAAAAAAAATAAAAACTTAAAGTATATAATAGTTAAAAGCAAGAAAAAAAGGTTAAAAATAAAGAAAAATAGGAAATCTATTATATTAAAAGGTGCAAATAAGAGGTTAAGTGAAAAGTAAAGTGAAATTATAAGTGGTATTATAGGAAAAATAGGGTTATATGTTTCTAACTATAGTAATTATATAAGGTCTTATAAAATGTTAGATCCTGCTAACCTTAAGGCATTATTAGTACTTCTGCCTTATAAGCCTCTTCTTCTTATACTTCTTATTTTAGTTAATTAAATACTTCTTTAAATATTTATTTATTAACTTTAATATATTTACCTTTATCTTACTCTTATTAATCTACTAGTTATCTTTAGTAGTAATTTTTTTTATTTTATAAAGTAAGCTATCTTAAGGCTTTATCCCTTAATATAGTAGATTTTTACCTTATATAAGATAATCCGCTTAATCTCCTAGTAATTAGCTTTACTACTTCTTTTTAAATTAATTAGTAAAAAGGGTGTTTCCTTCCTACTAAAGGGATTTTTACCTTAGTGTGGTTTCTATATATATATAATTAATACTACTAAATATACCTTTAAGGTTAATAGAAATTTAAGTTAGTATAATAAAGAATTTACCTTTTTAAGAACCTTATATAGCCCTGCTCTTTATAGTAACTATTTCTTTTTTAGCTTTCCTAAAAGCTAGTATCCTTTATATAGTTATAAGTATACTATATTTTTAATATTAATGTCTACTAGGTTATATTAGAAATTATATCTAATTTTAAATAGGGCGGCAGTAGTAGTTATTATAAGTTAAGCCTTTCTCTAGTAAAGCTTATAAAGTGCCTTTAAGTCCTCTTTTCCCTAGTTATAAGTTAGAAATTACTTACTCTAAAAGAAGGTTAATAAGGTTTAGTGGTTTAAGCCTATATAATAACTTATTAGGTAACTAGTTAATAGCTATAGCTACTATATTATTAAGATAATACTATAAAGCTAAAAGGATTAATACCTATAGTACTATTAGATTTATTGCAATATAATAGTAAATAGCTATTATTATTATCTAATTCTTCTGTTTAGCTGCTTTATCTGTTTGTAGGTAATAGGCAGTTGCTATTAGGAAATTAACTCCTAGCTTAGTAAATATTACTTATTAAACCTTAAAAATAAATTTAAGGTTCCTATTCCTAATTATTTACCTTAGTAGTCTTTAGTTTATAATATATAAAGCTTAAAAAAGTAGTTCTGCCTATATAAATACTAAATATATTATATTCCCCAGGATTAAAAGGGTTCTCTTATTAAATAAATAGTTTACTAAGTAAAGGGAGTTATACTTTAAGCTTCCTTTTATAGCCTATATAGTGTTTATAAAGTCTACCTCTAGTATATTAGTAATAAAGTCCAGAGAAATTATATAAAAAGGCATTAGTTTTAACTATAAAGGTCTTATTTTTTTAGTTACTTTATTTCTTAAAATAGAGTTCTCTTAATAAGTTATATAATATACTATATACTTCTGGATTTACTTAAATATCTTTAAAAAATAAACACTATATAAACCTTTTATTATTCTGCTAATTCTAAAGTAGTAATGGTTATTATATATAGTTCTTAGTATAGTTCTAATATAGCTACTTAGAATATATAGTTATTTAAGCCCTTTTCTATTCTTATAATAAAGTAGGCCCTTATTTGTAAGGTCCTAGCTATAAAGTAGAATTTAGGGTTAGTTTTATCCTTACTTTAGCTACTTTTACTAGAAATCCTTAATACTTTTAATTATTTAATAATATTATAGGTTAAATTTATACCCTACTAATATTTCCTTCTTTAGTAAGTTATTTATTATGGCTACTGCTTAATAGATTTAATAAAAGTATATATAAGCATTTAATTTATTATATATACTATAGTTTATAGCCTTATAGTAGCTAACCTTTACTAAAAGTTATAATAAGGTATTAGGTATAATATTAAGAACTCTTAGTATATAGGTTACTTATAATTTAAACTATAATAAATAATTCGCTACCTTAGCTAATTTTAAGTTAGCCTTATTAAGGTTTATTATAGCTAAAGAGGTATATTTAATAATTCCTTTAGTAGGTATATGGTTAGTTAGGATATTAATAAAATAATAGTTAAATTAAGCTATTTTTCGTAGTTTTTACATTACCTAAGCAATTATAGCTACTTCTGCCTTAGTTAATCTATACTACTTCTTAGCTATAAATATTAAATAAGAAAGAAAAAGGATTAAATAAAGTTTTATAGCTATAATATCCTTACTAGAAATACTTTTTTTATCCTACTCCTTATATAGTTAGAAAGTATATAAACTAAAACCTTCTTTATAAGTATTAATCTTAAAGAATAATAGTTACTTTAAATTATAGTGCTATAGTAGTATTTTCTTATAAAGTATAGTTTTTAGTACTTTAAAGGCTGCTTTCTTATCTTTTATAAGAATAAAGGATTTCTCTTATACCTTTCTTTTATATACCCGCTTCAAAGCTCTTATTAATAACTTATTATATTTATAAAGTTTATATATAAGTATTATTTTTTAGGTTTATAGTAGTTAAATCTATAAGTTAAACTAAGGAATTCTTACTTTTAGGAATCTTACTATACTAATAAATGTTTTTAAGGTTAATAGGTTATAAGGAATTTCTATTTATTAAAATAACTTAATTTTATTATTTATATTGATAATTCCGTTAGTATTAACTATAAAGCTAAGAAGTTAAATTAAGTAATATCTAATAAAGGACTTAGTTACTATAATATATACTTTATTTTACTTTAGGACTTTTAAGACTATCTTAAGATATTTAAGATAATCCTTAAGGGTGTTAAAAAAGATAATAATATTATTAATATAAACACAAATAAAACTTTAGTATAGTTAGAAAATATAATTTATAAAGTATTATGTAAAAGCTAGTAAATTCTTATACCCTATTAACATAACTTGTAATACTTTTAGCTCTCTTTTAGAGATTACTACTATATAATTCTAGTGTTCCTCTTATACTAAAAGCTAGTAGAAAAAACCTATTATATTAAAAATTAATTTCTACTCTTTACTATAAGTATTTTATATAATATTACTGTTGGAATCGCTCGTCTTAAGGATGGAAGGGATACACGATAGTGACCGGGAATTGTGGGTCATACGCACGATGCGCGTGCCCTGATTGGCTGGATTACTATGTCATGTGACCTAGGGCAGTACTGTGGCCACAACACTACACTTCTGCATTATCCCCCTCTTTTTCCTTTAGATAATTATAAGAATATAGATATTAGACCTTTGTTACCCCCCCGTTATTACTGCAGTAATCACACCCTGTGAAACCAGCACTGATCAGTGGTTATTATAACCACAAATTGGCTAGGAATCAACAGAAGAGACGAACTTCCGATATAATACACTTATTCACTTAATTGCGCAGAATCCGTCGTTTGTGCTACCTGAAAGCAACTTTTTCTATTATTGTCGACTTTTGCTACTTATCCACGATTATTAAGAAGTTTCTTTGTGGAATTTACCCCTTATCGTTGATTTACTACTAGTCCACGATTGAAGTATCTTCTTCGCTGTCTATTACAGAGAAAACACTAAAAATGGCTTTAACTTCTACTACTAAAGCTGATTAACCTATCTAAGACACCCTTCCTGCAAAACTTCAGAAGTATTCTAACTACTTTACAGAGAAATGGGCCAAAGCTAATGAATAAATTAACCCTGAAAAAGCTATAACTTCTGAACTCTATGACAAATTTGCCTACTATGTCGACCAGTACGAATCTAGTAACTAGCAAGGTACTAGGTTTCTGTTCACATACCAAGAAGACTTCGAAGGATAGAATGCCAACATTTTCGAGAAGATTACCCCTAAGGTCCGACAAGTACTTCGAGATATTCTTCAAGATCAAGGAATTAACACGCAAGAGGGATTACGAAGACCAATCAACCATGTACTCGCTAATTTGGTCAGTATGGATAATTCTGTCTTCTTTCCTAATAGAAAGCTCCCGACAGGAAACAACACCATTAACACGTCAACGTTGATAATAACCTCACCTTCCCCTAACCCTCCTAACCCTCCTAACCCTCCTACCAACGAAACAACAATAGAAACAACAATCCCCTCTCCCCTAGAACAACAAACTATATTAAAGGAAATCACCAATATAGACCGAAAAGCCTTAAACTCCCTTGCTAGAGTTTATGACAAGGAAAACAAGTATTCTAGAGCACTTTTTGACTTCATGTATCCCAAAGTCTTAATCTTTAAGGATATCTGCATAGCATAAGGAATTTCACCTGAGTTATACCCGTTTGCACTGTTAATAATGCTTACAGGCAATGCCTATAAGTATTACCTTAAGAAATTCAGCGGAAGACTTATTTCATTTAACATAATAACTAAGCAGATAAAGGAAAACTTTAAGACCAAAGAAAATCAAAAATTCTACCAAACACGATTTCAAGAGATAAAGTTTCATCGCATTACAGCTGAAAATCCAATGAAGACTAAACTTGAATGTTTGGAATTAATGATTTAACAGCTCTTAGACCTATTTAATGGTCTTTACCCCCCCTCTAAGAAAGATATAATCCTTAGGCGCCAACTGGAAATATCTGTTCAAGATAGCCCCGAATTCAACCAGATAACCTACGTCCGAACCAATACCTATGAAGGCGTAGTTAGTGATATTCGCTGCTGCCTTATAACGAAAGATATAATAGAACCTGTTTCGAAATCATCCACAAGCTAATGGATCGCGAGAGAAAGCAAGTATCAACCTCAAGACACTACCCCGAGCACTGACATAGTCTTGTTTACCGACCGACGATATTCACGAGCTTCCCGACCCTAAAACAAAGCTAGATCCAAGAAATGCTTTATCTGTTGTAAAGAAGGATATTGGTCAACCAACCACCCTGCCTCTGAGCAAAAGAAAGCAAGAGAAACTTGGTGGAATAACCGAAGGCATAAAACCCCTCCTTCTGAACGCCAATTCCATGTATTCTTGCAAGCATTTAAAGGCAAAGACGAAGAGTCATTACCCCCGGACAGTGGGGATGAGGATGAATATGAAAAAGCTGCCTGGAACGCAGCATTCGTCGCCTCTAAAGAAGAAAAAGCACAAAGCGATAGAGAAGCACGAGAAACCCTTACGTTTATGACTTTCTTTATATAAGCACCCAATCCCCCTCTCTTTTCTGCCTTAACCGTGAATTTCCTGCAAGATAACGCCTTTAAATACGCGTTATTTATTAAAGACCCTTACGACCGCAATACCGATGAAACCACACAACAGCAGGTATTTCTCGTGGATTCACGATATACCGCGGAAACGTTTTACGGTATCCTCCTAGATACTAGAGCAGCCGGAATTTCAACTGCTGGCCAAGGTTAAGTCAAAGCCTTGATGCGCCTTATAACAGACCTCACGATTAAGCCTTCTTCTGACCAGAGAACCATCAACTTTAGTGCCGGAAGTGCGACCTTAAATGGCATTTTAAAGCTTCCTACGATCTTTAGTACGATTTCTTTTTATGTTCTTAATAGTGCTATGCCTTTTCTATATTTTATCACGGATATGGATAGAATGGGTGTTAAGCTTGATAATCTTAAGAACCTCCTTATCTAAGGAGAAAAGAAAGTACCTATTATTAGAAAATAAGGACATTCTTAGTGGACAATTAGTTCCTAAGAACCTGCTGTCTTTATGCTCTCAGAAGCAGAAATTCGCCAACTTTATTGTTGATTTGGCCACCCTTTAATCAACCGACTGCATAACCTTCTCGCTAAGGCCGGTGAAGATTTTAATAAAGCTGACATAGGAAAAATCACACACGCCTGTCACTAATGTTAGATGAACGCTAAGGCTCTAAGTAGATTTAAGTTCACTCTTAAAGACGATCTTGAATTCAACTATAAGGTCCTTGTTGATATTATGCAAATTAATGAAAAGCCTGTCCTCTATGTTATTGACTTAGCAACTTCATTTTAAGCCGCTTGCTTTCTTGGACCCTAACAACAGAAAGCTTGAGATATCTAGAACGCCCTTAAGGAATGTTGGATTGACACATATCTTGGTCCCCTAGACTGGATAGTCCACGATGCCGGAAGAAACTTCGCTTCTAGCGAATTCAGGCATTTGGCTTGACTATTGTTAATCAACATTAACGAAGTCCCCGTTAAAGCACACAACAGTATCGGAAAACTTGAGCGATATCACGCCCCTCTTCGAAGAGCGTACAATATCATCAAGACCAAAGCTTACGGTCTGCTCTTAAAAGAGCAAATGCTTCAGATGGCTGTCAAAGCAGTCAACGACTCCGCCGGCCTGAATGGCCTTATCCCGACCCTCTTGGTCTTTAGGACCTACCCAAGGATGACAAATAATTCCCCACCAAGCTTTACGATTACCTAAAGAGCTGAAATGCTTTAAAAAGCAATGGACGAAGCAAGACGCAGTCTTGCAAGGCGCCAGGTCAACAATGCCCTTAACACTCGAAATGGCCCAATAACCCTGCCGACACATAATCTCCCCTTGAACTCTGATGTACGAGTTTATCGTAAGAAAGGTGGATGGACTGGTCCATATAAGCTTCTTTTAATGGAAGGAGAGACTTGTATTATTAAGATGTCTTACGGCCCTATGAAGTTTCGATCTACGGTTATCAAGCCATACATCACTTCGCCAGAAGCAGAGACTTCTTATAAGGATGACCAAGCTCAAAATAAGGAAGCTACGGGAATAGCTTTAACCTCCTAAGAAGGGCGAGGCCTATGCCTAAACAACCCAGACCAGGAAAACGCCGAGATTGACGAGATTATTCACGAGACTCCCCCCAACAAAATTGTTTACAAGACTTCCTCTGACGAAATCGTCTATAAGACTCCCCCTGATAACCCTATAAATCCAACATGAAGAGGCCGTGGAAGACCTTAGAAATACCCTCGACTAGAAGCTTTTCTTACAGAGAAAGAAAAGGCAGATTTTCAACTTGCGATTAACCTCTGCATGCAAGGAAAGATAACCACGCCTGGAGAACCATTTGAACTCTCTGACAAGGCCGAGATTGACGCTCTACTAGCGAGAAATGTGTTTGAATTTGTTCAATTTAACCCTTAAAAGCATAGAAACGAGAGACTCTTTAGTTTATAAATAGTACGTGAGATTAAGGGCAAAGCAACTAATTCCCTGTACAAAAAATCGCGATGTATTATTTAAGGCCATAGCGACCGTAGGAAAGAGGTTATCCTTACGCAGTTCCCGACGATTTAAAGAGCTAGCCAGAGGCTTATCGTCGCTCTTGCTCCATTACTAAAAAGAGAAGGCATCACGGCTTAGTTAAGGGATATTACCTAAGCATACATGCAATTACAGATAAAGCTTAATCGCATGATTCTTATAAAGCTTCTAGCACAAATTGCACACCTCTACCCGCCAGATGTTATCATGGTCGTGATAAAGCTGCTATACGGAATAGCAGAAGCAGGCACGCATTGGTGGTCAACGTATTTTAATCATTATCGCCAAAAACTCTAGATAATTACTTCTACCTACGACCTATGTCTACTTATTTCTTTGAAGGAAAGCTCTTGTTTTGGACTTATTAGAATGCAGACTGATGACACGTTAGGCCTTAGTAATACTGAATTCTTCGATTGTGAAGAAGTTGAATTGAAAAATGCCGGGTTTCTTGCAAAGCCAAAGCAATGCCTAGAGAAATCGATACTGTTGATGTTTAATGGTTGCATTTTAAGCGAAGCTAACAATAATATCTTCTTCCTACAATAAAAGGCACAAGGAAAGAAGTTGTTAGAAGTCAACCAGGATAATCGAGCTTAATATGTTGAGCAGAGGGCTCGAGGTGCATACATTGCTCTCATCTGCCAACCCGAAGCTTCTTACGATCTTTCTGTTGCCGCCTAAAGTTAATAACCAGAACCTGACGATATGACAAAGCTTAACAAGAGGCTTAAGTGGCAAATTGACAATCAGACTTGTGGACTTTACTATGTGCCTCTCTTACTAGAAAATGCCTCCCTTTATGTTTTTATTGATGGCTCCTTTGCTAATAATAAAGACCTTAGCTTACAAATCGGCTACGTGATTATTCTCAGGAATGAGGAAAGGAACGTTAATGCCTCTAAATTCACGCTTATAGGCAATATTGTAACCTACAGCTCTACAAAATCTAAAAGAGTCACGAGGAGCGCCTTAGCATTAGAGCTGTACGGAATGGTCTAAGGAGTCAATATTGCTTACGCAATAAGTACAACTTTAAGGATCATCACCAATTAATTAAACAAGCTGAACATCCTGATCGTAATATGCACTAACTCTTTTTTATTATATGAGTGTATTGTTAAGTTAGGCATTATAAAGGAGAAAAGGCTTATGATTAATATTATGGCGCTGCGACAGTTATACGAGCAAAGGGAAATCGCGGAAATCCGATAGATAAATGGCCATAATAACCTTGCCAACGCAATGATAAAGGCTTCCCCGAATAGAAGCCTTAAGACCTTCGTAACCAAGAATAAGGCTCGGATTCAAGTGGAAGGTTGGGTA
Source organism: Aciculosporium take MAFF-241224 (assembly GCA_000222935.2). Lineage (NCBI taxonomy): Eukaryota > Fungi > Ascomycota > Sordariomycetes > Hypocreales > Clavicipitaceae > Aciculosporium > Aciculosporium take. The sequence continues at coordinate 24,058 of AFQZ01000097.1, forward strand.
AAGAGACCGGTATCAAGCGTTAAAGCCAAAGCTGCTTAAGCGCGCAACAAAGAGTTCAAATTCAATAAATCTAAACGCGATTAATTAAGGGACTTTAAGGATGCTCTAGACTAGGGAAAAGTTATTCATTTAGTGTTTTGGAGCGATTCCTCTTTTTCAATAAAGAGAGAGTTTACGAGTGTTGGAATCGCTTGTCTTAAGGATGGAAGGGATATACAATAGTGACCGGGAATTGTGGGTCATACGCACGATGCGCGTGCCCTAATTGGCTGGATTACTATGTCATGTGACCTAGGGCAGTACTGTGGCCACAACACCACACTTCTGCATCGTCCCCCTCTTTTTCCTTTAGATAATTACAAGAATATAGACATCAGACCTTTGTTACCCCCCCGTTATTGCTGCAGCAATCACACCCTGTGAAACCAGCAATTACCTTAGTCTAGTAATAGATATATATTAGGTATAGTAATATTATTAAGAGGTCTAGTATTTATAATAACTTAACCTTTCTTTATTTTTTTTATATTTCTTTAAATAATAAAACTAAGGCAGGCTATAGGTACTAGCTTTATTAACTAAAATATCCTGCCTACTAGGTATATAGTATTATAGACTTTAGTGAATTTCTCTTAATTTCTATGCCTAAGAGGGTACTTTCTTACTAGCTTAATCTAGTTCTGCTAGCTGTTAATAAAGTTAACTCTTATCTTATCTTCTTCTAGCATTAGTACTACTCTTTTATTATAGTAAATATTATACTTATTAATTAAATCCTATAACTTAGTAGCTGCTTTTAGATTAATATTAGTAATTTACACTTTAAACTTATTCTTAATAAAAGATATGTCCTTTAAGTAAAATACTTTATATAATAAAATACCTTTATTAATAACTTTAGGATCTAGGTTATTATTAAACTTTTTTAGACTCTCTTTTTTCTTTTTTATTTTAATGTCTTTACTAAAAAATACTATATATTAGTAGATATTTAGAATAGTAAAATTTAAATTAAGGCTTATAACTGCCTTAAGTTAACTTACTTTACTATTTTGCTTAATCTATATAGCCCTATTAGAGTTATTTACTGCTAGCATTCTTTTCTTATCTCCCTAGTTAAGAATATTATTTAGGAAGACAGAATTAAAAGATATAATATAGTAAATACTAGTCTTCTCTCTATTAAGGAAATCCTTTTATATTACTAGCACCTAATATATTAAGTTTAGTAGAATTATAATATTATATACTACTATTACCTATTAAGCTAGCATATAGTAAGCATTTTAAAACATCTATTCTAGTACTATTATATTATATATTAACCTAAAGACTAACCTTAAATTAACAAAATTAATTTTTATTCTAAAGCTATAAAGGAAACTTATACTAATTAATAATTTTAGTTTTATATTTAGTATAATATCTGTAGTTACTATAAAGTAACCTTAGATGTTTTTTCCTCTTATAATTCCTAAAATATAGAAGTTAAAAGTAGCCCTTTTTATAATAATAAAGGCTAAAGCTACTCCTATTACTAGTTTTAGGTCTTACTTCTCCTACTTTATATTTATTTTATGTTACTACAGCTACTGTTTGTCTACTAGAATTAATAATATTCTAGTTTTTATATAGATTATATAGTTAGGTCCCTTATTATAAAATTAAATTAGTATTTTAAGGAAGGTATTTATTTGCTTTCTTTCTTTAATATTAATCTCTTATAGTTTAAATACTGCCTTAATTACCTAGTCTTCTTATAAACTACTTATTAAAATTAGCTTATTTAAACTCTAAGTTACTATATTTTATATAATATTAACTCTAGTTATAAAAGCTTTAATAATTTCCTTCTCTTCCTTAGGCTCTTTTTGCTTTTTTCTATTAGGAGCCTTTATTTTACTAGTCTTTATAGTTAAAAAGGTAGGATTCTCCTAGTTTAAGTCTCCCTTTTTTACTATATAAAAAGCACTAATAAAATTAGATTTAACCTCCCCTTTATTAGAGTTATAGTTAAACATTAAGTGTATTTTACTACCTTTTATAGTAAAGTATACATTTATAAGGTTAGACTTATTATATTTATTATTATTTAATAGACTTCCTTCTTTAGCTAAATAGTATTTAAAGTCTGCTAAATACTACTCCTGCTCTTTAGTATTAGGATTATTATTTAGAACTATAACTTTATAGGGTTTTTAGTTTAAATACTCTTATTACCTAAATTATCTTAAGTAAAATTAATCCCCTTAGTAAGGGTTCTATTACTTTTTAAATTAATTCCCTTCTTAATCTTCTTCCTTTAAGGATCTTTCACTTTCTTTATTATCTTCTTAAGATTTATTTTCTTAGTTATAAGCCTTGCTTTCTTTAGTTTAAAGGTTTGCTTTCTTTTTTATAAAGTTTTCTTTTTTAACTTTTAGTTAGTATAATTTATTATTATTATATTACTAGGACCTTTAAGGTTAATTCTAGTTTTATTATAGTTTATTTTAATAAATCTATTCTTAGTATAAAACTAGTAGCCTTCTTTAGTCTCTCTAATTATAATCCCTTAGGCTACTTAATTTCTTTTTAATATATATATAGTAGGGATATTATTATTAAAAGTTATTCTATTAAAAATAATTTCCTCTTTTTTAATTATAATTCTTATAATAGTAATTTTAATAGGCCTTTACTCTTTTATCCTTAGATTTATTTAAGTCTAAGGATTTATTATTATAAAGGTAGGCTTTTACTATTTCTTTAGTCTTTTTCTAGTAATAGGACTTTTATTACTCTTTAATTTCTTAATACAAATTATAGCGTTTTCTATCTATTATATTAAGGTATTTATTATGCTTTATGCCCTTAGTTAGATTTAGGTATAGCTTCTTTAGCTTAGGACATAATTTTATTCTAAAGCGTACTAAAAGCTATAGATTTATTATCTCTCTGTTTACTTTAGTATACTAAAAGATTTAAGCTATAAAGTCCTAAATAAAGACACTATTTATAATATCTTCTTAGGTATACTTAGCTTGCTTAAGTTTTATTACTATATCTTCTGTCCTTATATAGAATTCTTCTTATACTACCTTAATAATACTATTAATACTAGTAAAAATCTATTTTTTTTTAGATTTATGTAAGTATTATTAGTACTAGGTTATTACTTCTTTATAAAATTGTTACTAGATATTATAAAGTAATACCTCCTTTTAGTTTAATAGTGCTTTAAATAGGTATTCTTTTACTACCTAAATTTAAAGTTTAGGATTTAAAAAGACAGCGGTTTTTCCTTTATATAAGATAAATTTATTACCTATATTTACTATATCTAGTTTTAGGTTTAAAAGTCTAATATCCTAAATCTTCTAGGTTAAACTTACTAATCCTTTCTCTTTAAGAGCCCTTTTAGGCTTAGAATCCTATCTTAAATCACATTCTAGTTAGAAGGTATTCTATTCTTAGTATCCTAATATTTAGCTTAGCTAGTTATTATAAGGCTTTTTAGTATAATAGTAACTATCTTTATAACCACCTGCTTTATTACTATAACTATTTATTTTATAGCTATATTTACTTCCCTATTATAGGAAAGTTAAAGGTAGATTTATATATTATCCTATATTACTATTTTTAAAAGGTCCTTCTATAGGTTTATTACCTTATTATATAGGTAAATATAATAATAATTAGAAGTATTAGTATTATTAAGTGCTAGTATAGTATATCTCCTACTATTTATAATCTTTATGCTTACTAGAGTCTTATCTTAGCTACTAGTATTTTATTATTAATAAGGCATAATTTTATATATTCTTTAACAGAAAACCTTATTAAAGTGCTAATATTATTACTTAAAAATTTAAAGCAGCGCCTTTTTATTTAACATTTAGTAAACTAAAGGTTTATATATCCCTAAAGGGAAAACCTTATTAAGGTACTAATATTATTACCTAAGGATTTAATAAAGCGCCTCCTTATTTAGCAATTAGTTTATACTATAGATATCCTGCTTATTATAAAGACTTATATCTCTTTATAAAGGGAAACCGTTAAATATAAGTTAAAACTACATCAGGTGGGTTAAAAGAGGTTCTAGTATTATTATAATAACTTATATATCCGAACTCCTATTGCTATTTAGGTAAATCCTAATTATATAATAAGAGGTCTATTACTTCTAGTTAGTAAGATTTACTAGTACTAGTATAATCTTATATAAACCCTATTACTTCTCTTAAGTTACTTATTTTAATTAAATAGTCTTAAAACCTTATTAGCTTAGGTATTATAACTATTATTTTACCCCTTTATTAACCGGAATTCTAGCTAATTTACTTTAGTAAAGTAGGTCTAGTTTACTAAAGGTTTAGTTACTAAGTTATATTAGCTCTTATTATTATTAGTTTAAACAGTTCTTATGTAATTAGCGCTATATTTAACTACTAGTCCTAGTAACCTACTTATATCTAATTTATAAAAGCTGTTATAATTTAGTTTAACTCCTATATTTATAAAGTAAGGCTAACTAGAGTGTTTAAAATGTTATTTTAGGTTTCTATTATCTGTTATTAGAAGTCAGTTTCTATAGGGTAAGCAAGGTTTTCTTTAATTTATATTTATAACTTTTATATTTTTTTTATTACTTTATATACTTTTTTTTATATTTTAGCTACTCCTTTAATACTTTATAGGATTTTATAAGCTAAGGTATTACTAATAATATTCTTAGTTTTAGGTTCTAGCTTATACTTTACTATAATATTAAATAATTCCTTAGTATTTATTAAATCTTAATATACTTATTTCCTCTTACTAGTTCTAGGGGGTTATAGGTTCTTAGAAGATTATAACCTTTTAGCTAACTACTTTTTCTCTTTTTTAGGCATAATAGGATTATTTATTATTAAAGAACCTTTTACCCCTTATATAGTCTCCTTTATTATCTTATTTAGGTTAGTTAAATCTTTAGGTATAGTAAACCTTCCTATATATATTAATATAATAAGATTTCTTATTTTTTTATAATCTTTATTATTCTAAAAGTCTATATAAGTAAAAGACTTATAGTAAACTAACTTATTACTTTTTATAGATTTTTTACTAAATACTAGATTTTACTTTAATAGTAATATAAGTTATATAATAATAGCTAGTTATTTTTATTATTTCTTACTAAAAAAAGCTGTTTTTTATGTCTTATTGCCTTCTAAGGTCTCTTTAGGGTTATTATCTAGATTAGGACTAAAAACTATAGTTAGAAGAATATCCCTAATGCTTAATAGTTTTATAAGTTAAAAAGCCTCTAGTTCTTTAATAAGTATAATAATAAGCAAGGTTTCTAGCTTTTTAAGAGGTATTATAGCTATTAAAGTCTCTGGTTTTAAGAGAGATATAGTCCTAGGTAGGGTAGTTTTAATTCTTAATAATATTACCTTAGGTTTAATTATTAATAGTTTAAGAAGTCCTTCCTTCTTAGCCTTTTTTAGTATTTGTTATACTAAAATCAGTTCTTCCCTAAAGTATAAGTTATATATAAGAGCTAAGTTAATTAGTTATAGTAGTTTTATAGTCTAATAAATCTTTTTATTATAAAATTTATAACTTCTTAAATAAGTAAGATCCTTAACCTTATTATTAGTAGTTACTAGTCTTCCTTTAAAACTAAAAGGGTTAGGATTTTACTTAAGGTATTTATAAAGATTATAAATATAGTAAAGCTTTTCTTTAGTAATAGTTATAATATATAGTTAGTAGTTATTTAATTCCTAGTACTAACTTATTAATTTAAATATAAGTTTTATTAAATCCTTCTTACCTCTTAGCTTATAGCCTTACTATAAGTAGTAAATTTAATATTTTAGCATACTACCTTACTTATTAATAACAGTAACCCTAACTCTTTAGCTATTATAGCCTTACTAGTTAGGACTTAGTAATCTAGTAATTTAACTTAATATATCTTACTAACTAAAAGCAGTAAGTCCTTAATTTTTAGTTAAAACCTTATATAAAGAATATAAGTAATTACTACTAGTTATTACATAGTAGTATTATTATATAGTTAGTTAAAAGCAACTATAAAGCTGTTATTAATATTATTATAAAGGGGTTATTAAACGCACCTATATATACTACTATTAAGTCATATAGTTAAGTACATTTTATATAAGTTATTATTATTAAGTCTTACTAGCTATATAACGAATCCGTCCTATATAGGTGGGGATCCGACATCGCGAATTATCCCGTAACACTACTAGTTGCGTTTTTATACACTTATTATTAGCTATAGGGCAATTAAAAATACTTTAAATTTTTAAATTTTTATGCATTTTATAGCTATTATTAGCTTATAATAAGGTGTTAAAGGTTAATACTAGTTATTAACAGTTATTAATATTCTTACCTATAGCTGCTAAAATAATCTTATTAGCTGTAAAAGTGGGTCTGTCTGACTACCTAGGAGATACCTATATCTTAACCACTAGAGTGCTGAAAATTCCCTGTAATTTTCAACAAACTTCTTATAAGATAATGCTTTTAAATATACCTTATTTCTTAAGGACCCCTATAACCACAATACTAATAAAACACCTTAATAACATGTATATCTTATAGATATAAGATATATAGCAGATATATTCTATAGTATACTCCTAGATACAGGAGCATTAGGAATTTTAACTACTAGCTAAGGCTAAGTTAACGCTTTAATAAAGATTATAAAAAACCTTATAATTAAGCATTTTTCTAACTAAAGGACTATTACCTTTAGAGCTAATACTATAACTTTAACTAGTATTTTAAAGCTTCTAATGATTTTTAATATAATACCTTTTTATATACTTAATAGTACTATATTATTTTTATATTCTATTATAAATATAAATAAAATAAGTATTAAACTTAATAATCTTAAGAATCTTTTAATCTAAGAAGATAAAAAGGTACTTATTATTAAGAAATAAAAATATCCTTAGTAAACAGCTAGTTTTTAAGAACCTGCCATCTTTATGCTTTTTAAAATTAAAATCTATTAACTTTATTACTAATTTGGTTATCTATTAATTAACTAATTAAATAACCTTCTTACCAGGGCTAGTAAAGAATTTAATAAGGCTAATATAGAAAAAATCACATATGCTTGCTATTAATACTAAATAAACATAAAAGCTCTAAGTAGGTTTAAGTTTACTCTTAAAGATAATCTTAAATTTAACTATAAGGTTCTTATTAATATTATATAAATTAATAAGAAGCCAGTCCTATATATTATAAATTTAGTAATATTATTTTAAGCTATTTACTTTCTTAGACCCTAATGTAATGGATTCGAGCTTAGAGCTCGGATCTATGCAGCCGACGAGCGGACGACTTTACGTAAGCAATACGCGAGCGGTCCGGGCCCTAGTCGCACACACAACTATATAGGTAAAGATAGGAGGATTAGTTAGATCTTTTCCTTTTCTTCTTCTCTATGAATATTATTCTCATTTAAGTTACTAGCTCTGTAGTTGCATCCTAGCAAGACTATAATATATAATATTTATCCTTTATTTTCTACCCTAGAAACCTTAATAGATATAATACGGAGGTTACACTTATAATAGACGGGATTATAATAGATATACTGTAACCTAATATAGCAGCTGATCTGGCTGAGACTAGTGCTATGTAGGAACTGCTATACCTCTAAAGTGTAGTAATAGCGCAGGAAATATTAAACAAAAACATGGTAAACGAAATTACCTAGCTGAAATAATAGCTATAAATAGCATCCGCTTTGGCCACATCTTATAAGACTGGTGCGGGCGCCTTGGGCGCGGGCGGACAATAGGTGACCTTTATAGAGGCAAAATCAAAGAGAAAACCTATTAATATGGGTGACCCCTACGAGGGGAACCGGATTGAATATCCGGCGTAAAGGAGCCTTTTAGCTTATAAACTGGAGGCGGATAGTGCCTTTATTGGGACTGATTAGGATAAGTGGTGTTTTATTTACTAATACCTATCGAGTTAGATACGGGCCTGGGTCTTACCCTTCTTTAAAGTAGGAAAATCTATTAAGTACAACCTAAATAAGTTCCTGACATATCTTAACACTTTATTTCTGGATCCTTATTAAGAAGAGCGCGCTACTGTTAAACTAGATTAGGTTAAACAATGACCTGGAGAGAAATTTAATGATTTTTTCGTCCGTTTTAAATAAAAGCTGGTCCTAGTAGGCAGGCATTATTAGGCAAAACCAATTAAACTGTTTAAACTATATATAGCTTTAAATAAGAAAATACAAGACTGCTGTGTAGGACAGGACATCCCTTATGCAGATTACTTCCGGGCAGTAGAGAGATTACGAAGCATTGCCCTTAATCTTAAATCTTACGAAATAGAAGAACGCTCTAAGGCCTAACACTGCATAATAACTAGATTCCCTTCGGCTGCGTCCTGGGATAAGAAAGGTAATATAAAGATAACAAGTGTAAATACTATATCTTTTAAGATGCGTGCAAAGTGGGTTTTAGCAGAGGAGATACAATCTTAATGCGATAACAAACAGTGTTTATGCTGCGGAGTTGCTAGATATTAATCGAAGACGTGCCGCCTTCTCCCTGCGCGCCCTCTGAAGGTTAATATATACACGGTTGACACAATGGTGACCTAGGATAGGTCTAAAGTTAAAGACAACTTAGAAAAAGATAGCCCCTAAGCTTAAGGCTTAGCAAGAGGGAGGAAGATAGCAGCTAGCTACTATATTTACTATAAAAGGCGCATAAACAGATAGAAAAGAAAATGAACTCTAATCCTTTTTTACTGCTAGTTCTATTTAATAAAATAGCCTTTGCTAATATATAAGTAGATAGTGGGTGTAATAGCTATGCTGCTATAAGCAAATCCTTTATACAGAGGATGGGGTTCCTAATGTTTCTATTAGCTTAACCTCAAACAATCTAAACGGCTGTTTTAATTAAGAAGCGAGGCCAGAATGGCTACTACCAGGGCGCAACTATAATATCTAGGGTTACCTGGTTTACTGCCAACGTAGATGGATAGAGTTTTCTAGTCTTAGCCTATGTAATCCTGGGTCTTATCTAATTATACATCTTAGGAACCCTGTGGCTAAAGCGATACGATATTGCGATTTATGCAGCTTAGGAATTACTAGTAGTCCGCTCTTTAGGAAACCTTTAGGTGCAGGCAACGTCTGCAAGGAAGGTAGTAACTCTAATAATTGTAGTATTAGGTTCAGTATACGCTAGAATAGCGCAATAAGCAGTAGCTAGGAAAGAAAAAGATATATAGTTTTTAGCTACTAGCTTATAAGATATAACCTTAATACTTAACATTTTTACACCCAAACCGGACCCGGTTAGGACGCTTCTAGATTATCTGCTAGAAGAGCTCTAGGATTTTAAAGACCTATTTAATAAAGAAAAGGCAAATGCATTGCTACTATACAGAGGGACCGCAGATTATTATATTTAACTGCAGAAGAACCCTAATAGGACAGATCCTAAGCTTCTTTAAGCTTCCTTATATAATATGCCTTAGGAGTAGCTCTTAGAGATATAAAAGCAAATCGTAGACCTTATGGATAAAGGTTAGATATGAGCTAGCTTTTTATTAGCTAGGGCTCTAGTTTTACTTATTAAAAAAGCGGGAGGGGGTTAGCGATTTTGCATGGACTATTAGGTATTAAATAAAGTTACGGCCTAGAATAGGTACCCCCTTCCTTTAATTAAGGAGACTCTTTGCTCCCTAGCCAGGGCAAGATACTTTACTAAGCTTGATGTCCGTGTAGCCTTCTATAAGCTATAGGTTGCCAAAGGGGACAAGCAGTTGATAGCGTTCTAGACGCGATTTAGTCTTTTTGAGTGGCTGGTTTGCCCTTTTAGTTTGGCAGGGGTGCCCGCGACTTTCTAACGATATATTAATAATGCCTTAGGGAACACGTTAGGAGACTTTGCAACGGCCTATCTGGATGATGTCCTTATTTATACTGGGGGTTCTAAGAAAGACTATATGGCCAAAGTACAGGAAGTCCTGCGACGGCTGGAATCTGCTGGGCTGCACCTAGATATTGATAAGTGTGCGTTTATGGTTACAGAGGTGAAATACCTTGGTTTTATTGTGGAAGCGGGAAAGGCTATTCGCCCTAACCCAGAAAAGATTACAGCTATATGGGATTAGGAGTTACCTTAAACGGTCCGTAGGGTGCGGAGTTTCCTAGGCTTTGTGAATTTTTATTAGGAGTTTATTAACAACTTCTCGGACCTCACAGGCCCCCTAACCGACCTTACTAAGAAGGCTGCCAGGTTTCATTAGTCCCTGGAACGCAAAAAGGTATTTTAGGCGCTTAAAGCCGCCTTTATTTCGTCTCTAATTCTTATATAATGGGATCCTAACTTAGAGACGCGGGTGGAGGCTGACTCTTCTAATAAAGCTATAGGCAGATGCCTCTTCTAACGCGATTCGGAGGGAGTATGGAGGCCAGTGGCATACCACTTAGCGCAACTATCAGCTATACAGCGGAATTATATAATTTATAATAAGGAGCTCTCTAGCATTATTTCCTGCCTAAAGGCGTGGTTAGCTGAGCTAAGGAGCGTAGCCCAGCTATTTACAATCCTTACAGACTATAAGAACCTGGAGTATTTTATGGCCCCCTGAGAGATGTCTAAAAGGCAAGCAAGATAAGCAGAAACATTATCCCTTTTTAATTATTACTTGCGCTATTGCCCAGGGACACAGGCAGGTCGGCCAGACGCTCTTTCCTAACGGAACTAAGATCAGGGCAAGGGGGGGCAGCAGGTAGGCCGCATGTTTCGCCCGATTTGCAAGATACTAGAGATAGTCTAAAAGACAGAAGCTGGCTTTATAACTCTGGTTAGGGTGCGGATGATAGGTAAGTTAGAGGAGAGTAATAATTAGGACAGGGATAACTTAAATGATTTAGGCATAATAGCAGGACCTGGTCTAGAAGATTTAAGTTCTCTTCTATTAGGCTTTAATTTGTTTCAGGATAGACAGCTCTAGGATCTTTAGGACTAAGGTGTTTCTAAGGACGGTTTATACTGTATCTAACTAGGAGCAGTACTAGTAGCAAAGCAGAAGTTTCCTATGTTTATAAAAACCTGCTTATAAATAGCGGACTGCACTTTAAATGCATAAGGAGCGCTATAATTTCAGGGACAGCTTTAGGTGCCTTATTATAAGCCTCTTACTACTTTGCTTATATAACGGGTCTATGACTCTCCTATGTTAGGCCACCCAGGGCGAAATACTACCTTCTAGGCGCTGTATAGGGATTACTACTAGGATAGGATGTTAAAGGACGTGGCGTAGTACGTCTGGAACTGTTACTGCTTTAGGGGGCATAAGAGTTAATAACTTCATCAGGGTTTGTTAAAGCTTATACCAGCTACAGACCGTTATTAGTTACAGATCTCGGTGGATTTTATGACGGAGCTTCTAGCACGCGATAAGGCATTGCCACGCTTCCTGATGGTTATTACAGACCGTCTCTTAAAGTATATATAGCTAGAGGTAATAACAAGTATAGCGGCCGAAGCGTGCGTGGAACGTTTTAAACATTGCTGGTGGCGCTTCTATGGATTTCCTTGCTAGATTATCTCTAATTGTGGTTTAGATTAGCTAAGTTGCTTCTGGACTGCACTTTGCAAGCAGGTAGGTATTAAACAATTACTATTTACGTCCTACTATCCTTAAACAGACAGTAGCATAAAACGGGTAAATTAGGAGGTGCAGGCTGTTCTACGAGTAGTGGTTGCTTTTTTACAGTATAACTGGGCCAACTATTTACTATTATGTTAAATAGCGCTTAATAACTAGATCTCTATAGTAACCAGTATAAGTGCAAACTGGGCGCTAAAGGGTTTCGATATAGAACTAGTCTAGTGCATACTAGATGAGACTAGAAGCCAAACCTTACCTAAGGGAAGAGCTGTATTATTCCTAGAAAACATCCAGGAGGGGACGGCTATAGCATAAGCTGTGATTGATTTTGTATAATAATATTAGCAAGACACAGCGAACGTTTCCTGGCGCCCAGCGGAGTAATACGAAATAGGGGACTTTGTATGGTTAAATCTTTATTATATAAAGACAAACCATCCTAGCCGAAAACTTAACTAGGTAAAGGTAAAGTATAAGGTCTTAAATATACTAACTCTGCTTACTATTTGTTTAAATGTCCTATAGGGGATATACCTAGTCTTTTATGTAAACCTTATTAAGAGAGCAGCCTCTAATCTGCTACTATTGCAGTAACTAGCCGATTCTAGACTAGGTCCGATACTCCTGCTTTACAAAGATAATCTGGATTTGGCAGAGTATGAGGTTAAGGGAATAGTGGTAGCAAGAAATGCCTAGGGATAGGGAAATTAACGGGATATATTAGTAAAATAGGTAGGTTATACTTAGCTAATATAGGAACCCTTAGAAAGTTTTTTGGATATAGCGGCACTAGAGCGGTATAAGGCATAATAGGGTAATATATATAGTAACGACGGGCCTAGAAGGAGGCGCCTCAGGGGCAAGAAGGGGGCTATGTAATGGATTTAAGCTTAGAGCTTAGATCTATACAGCTGATAAGCAGATGACTTTACGTAAGCAATATGCAAGCGGTCCGGGCCCTAGTTGCATACATAACTATATAGGTAGAGACAGGAGGATTAGTTAGATCTTTTCCTTCTCTTCTTCTTTATAAATATTATTCTTATTTAAGTCACTAGCTCTGCAGTTGCATCCTAGCGAGACCATAACACCTAATAATAAAAAGCTCAAGATATTTAAAATACCCTTAAAGAGTACTAGATTAATATATATCTTAGACCCCTGGACTAGATAGTCTATAATACTAAAAGGAATTTTACTTCTAGTAAATTTAGGCATTTAGCTTAACTATTATTAATTAATATTAACAAAGTCCCTATTAAGGCTTATAATAGTATTAGAAAACTTAAGCAATATTATACCCCTCTTTATAAAGTATATAATATTATTAAGACTAATACTAACAGTCTTCTTTTAAAAAAGCAAATACTTTAAATAGCTATTAAAGCAGTTAATAACTCAGCTAGTTTAAATAGCCTTATTCCCACCCTCTTAGTCTTTAGAACCTATCTAAAGATAATAAATAATTCCCCTTTAAGCTTTATAGTTATTTAAAAAGCTAAGATACTTTAAAAAGTAATAAATAAAGCAAGGTATAGTCTTATAAGGCACTAAGTCCATAATGCTCTTAATACCTATAATAGCCTAATAACCCTACTTATATATACTTTTCCGTTAAATTCTAATATATAAGTTTATTATAAAAAAGGTAAAAAAACTAGACCTTATAAGCTTCTCTTAATAAAAGGAAAGACTTATATTATTAAAATGCCTTATAGCCCTATAAAATTTTAATCTATAGTTATTAAACCGTATATAACCTTACTAGAGGTAGAATCTTCTTATAAGGAAGACCTGGTTTAAGGTAATAAAAACTATAAAAACCCCCCTAATAACCTAATAACTTTACTATAAAGAGGATATAAAAGACCCTAGAAACACCCTTAAGTAAAGGTTTTTCTTACTAAGAAAGAAAAGGCTGATTTTTAATTTATAATTAACCTTTATATATAAGGAAAAATTAATATACCTAGAGAACCTTTTAAACTCTTTAATAAAGCAGAAATTAATGCTTTACTAGCTAGAAATATATTTAAATTTATAAAATTTAACCTATAAAGGTATAAAGGTAAAAGACTCTTTAGCTTATAAATAGTAAGAGAAATTAAAGGCAAGGTAACTAACTCCTTATATAAAAAATCATAATATATTATTTAAGGCTATAGTAACTAAGGAAAAGAAGTTATTCTTACTTAGTTATTAATAATTTAAAAAGCTAGTTAAAGGCTTATTATTACCCTTACTCTCTTACTAAAAAAGGAAGGTATTATAGTTTAGCTTAGAGATATTACCTAGGTATATATTTAATTATAAATAAAGCTAAATTATATAATTCTTATAAAGCTTCCTATGTAAATTACATATCTTTACCTACTAGACATTATTATGGTTATAATTAAGCTACTATACAGAATAGCAAAGGCTAGCATATATTAGTAGTTAACGTACTTTAATTATTTTTATTAAAAGCTATAGATAATAACCTCTATATATAACCCTTATCTTCTTATTTCTTTTAGTAAAAACACCTGTTTTAGAATTATTAAAATGCAAACTAATAATACTTTAGAACTTAGTAATGCTAAATTCTTTAATTAAGAAGAGGTTAAATTAAAAAATACCGAATTTCTTATAAAGCTAAAAAAGAAGTTAATAATTTTAATACTATTAATATTTAATAGTTGTATTTTAAGCAAAGCTAATAATAATACCTTCTTTTTATAATAAAAGGCATAAGGAAAGAAGTTATTATAAGTTAATAACCTAACTAACTAAGTAAGATATATTAAATAATAAGCCTAAGGAGCATATATTACTCTAATATATTAACCTAAAGTATCTTATAATCTTTCTATTACTACCTAAGTTTAATAACCAAAATCTAATAATATTTTAAGGCTTATTAAAAGACTTTAATAGCAAATTAATAATTAAGACTATAGACTTTAATATATATCTCTCTTACTAGAAATCGCTGCCTTTTATATTTTTGTTAATAGCTCTTTTGCTAATAATAAAAACCTTAGCTTATAGCTTAGCTATGTAATTATTTTTAGTAATAAGGAAAAGAACATTAATACCTCTAAATTCACCGTTAGAGGAAATATTATAATATATAGTTTAATTAAGTTTAAAAGAGTTATAAGAAGTGCTTTAGCTTTTAAGCTATATAGGATAGTTTAAGATATTAATATTGCCTATATAATAAGCACTACTCTGGATATTATTACTAAGTAACTAAATAAGCTAAAAATCCTAATAATAATATATACTAACTCTTTCTTACTATATAAATATATTATTAAGCTAGGGATAATAAAGAAAAAGAGGCTAATAATTAATATTATAGCTTTAAGATAGTTATATAAAAGGAGGGAAATAGCTAAGATATAATAGATTAATAGTAATAATAATCCTTTAAATATAATAACTAAAGCTTTACTAAATAAAGCTCTTAAGACCTTTATAATGAAAAATAAAGTCTAAATCCGTGTAAAAGGATAGGTTAAAAGACCTATAAGAGTTACTATAAGAGCTGCTGCCGGAGCTGCTAAAGATTAGGAAAGTCCTAATTCCTTACTAAAACCAATAGTAAATTAAGCACCTAGTAAGGAGTTTAAATTCGATGAATTTAAACGCGATTATAAGCGCCCGATTTGGTAGGATTAAACCTAGGAATTACACTCTCTGCCCCCCCCTTATAACACTTTAGCCCCATAACTATTTAACCTGGACTAATAAAAGTTATTCATTTAGAGGATGTTTTTCGCTTTATTACTTATTTATTAATATCTGATTATTAGGGCGTTTTATGTATTTTTTTAGAGTAATTTCTCTTCATTAATAAAGAGAGAATTTGTAAGTATTAGAATTGCTTATATAGAGAATGGAAGAGATATGCTGCATTAACTAGGAATTATAGGTTATATATAGAATACATACACCCTAATTAGCTGGATTATAAGTAATATAACCTAGGGCTGTAACGTAGCTATAACACTATACCTCTGCATTATAGCCTGCTTTTTCCTCTTAGAGAATATATATAATGAATTAAATATTAGACTTTACCCCCCCCCTACATTTGTGCTGTAGCATACTTATAACCTACGCGTTACTAATAATAATCTTACTAAAATGCTACTATAAAGCTAATAACTTAAATAAAAATAATATTTATAAGAAAAAAAAAAGGAAAAAGGTTTGCTTAATTCCTATAATTCTATATATATACTTTTATGTCTGCCTTATATCTACTTAAGGCCTAAATTACTTATATATAGCTTATATAAGGTAATTATCCTTCTGCCTATACGGATCCAAGCTTCTAACCATATAGATCCGAGCTTCCAGCTTAAATCCATTACAACTATAGCCTTTACTCTAGTATCTTAGCTATAAGATATCTATACTATAGCCTTTACTTTATTAGTAGGCCTAATCCTATAATATTTTCCTTTTTTCCCTTTAATAAAAGATAGAGATTATATAACTTTTATTACCTCCCCCCTTAGCACTATAGCATTATTATAACCTGTGCTTCCTAATAAATACAATACATGCAAAGCTATAGGCATAAGGGACTAATAAGATTTATTTATTTAGTTAATATTTCTAATTTATTATGTTATTATGTTATTATGTTATTATGTTATTATGTTATTATGTTATTATGTTATTATGTTATTATGTTATTATGTTATTATGTTATTATGTTATTATGTTATTATGTTATTATGTTATTATGTTATTATGTTATTATGTTATTATTTTATTATGTTATTATTAATTTTTACTTATATTTAAGCTTTTTATAGCCTTTATTTTAGTAAGTAAAAATATAAAAATTTTAGAAGTTGAATTTTATATATATAGCACTAAACTCCGCAACTAGCAGTACATTGTGACTTTAACATCAGGCATTAGTAAGAAAAGATAATGACAACCTTTTAAAAGAGAGACAAGCCTATAGGATTTACGCCTCGTAAGTCTTTACCTGACCGAGACTACTTGGAGGTTGAACAGAAACCTCGGTCGGCGCAGTCTGAAATCCCACACCTTCACCATTATCCTTCACACCGTCTTGTGCGATGCGCAATCCTTGATCCCCACCCATCGCCGCAGCAGTTTTCAAATTGTCCATGATTTTTCCGACACGACGCTTAAAGGCCAACCTGTCCAGAAGTAACTGCTGACGGCCTCGTTCTAAATCGCGCCTCTCTGCCCGTAAAATGGCTTCTATCTGGCTGAAACATTTCAGCTTCATTTCCAGCTTCTGTAGAGTGATGTTTGTAGCGGCAGAAACAAGGCGAGTCATTTCCCGTTCTTCATGAGAAGCGAAGCCTGCTGCACGGGCTCCAATGGAAGCTAGCGGGATAGATGCCAGCGCTGGGTTATTTGTGAAGGTGGTAGTAGCAGTGGTAGCGGTTTCTTCTTGGCTTATGTCGAGATCCATCGAATCGCCGCCACATTGCTGGTCTCGGACGTGTCCTTTCTGTTCATCTGATGCTGCTTGACCACCAATACCTTGGCCATTGGCAACTGGAGATACTTGATCGCCATTTAATTGTTTCCGAAGACCTCTTTTAAGCTCTTCGGCAGATTTGTTAGCAGCGGCAGCTGTGCTTGCAGGATCGGCCAAGCTAGCGAGAAATCCAACTACAGACAGAACTGGATTGTCAACCTGGCTGAAGGGGAGATGGCCGTGCTGTGCACCAAGTATAGATAGACCAGGAGGAGCATGGATAGGTGCGTCGGAATCCATGTACTTTTCCTCTATATCCAACTGCAAGAATTGTAGTACACACTCGTCTCGTGTTCTTGCGCCAACATGCTCGGCGATCTCTCCCCAATCATCGTCGAACCTCTCAAGACCCTCAAGTAAACGAAGAGTTTCGGAATCAGACCACGGAGCATCCCGGTCAACGATAGACGTGTACGTGGGATTTTCGGTCTTTGAGTACATACTTGATGTATGGTTTGAGGGAAGTCGTCCTTCTGTAAAACAATTTGGACACAAGTCATACTTAGCTTTTGAGCTGGAATCTGTCTGACTGCTGTGATAATAGACTCGAGTACAATCATTGCCGCACTGATGGCAGTTGATCTTAACAATTGCATTGGGCGAAATGTTCTCCGCACCAAGGATCCCATTCGTAGTTGGAGCCTCACCGTTTGCTTTGCTCGCGGATGTTTCCAAGGAGGCCCCTTTTGAGTTTGCTTCGTAGATGTTGCGACCAATCTCCAGATTCATGTCGACTTTGGCGCTGGTTGATGCACCCACCTTCTTATCGGTATCGCTATTCTTTTTACCTTCCAGGACGATAGGATCTGCAGCGGGCTGCCACGGCTGAAGCCCCCGAGGGGTATCGCATATGATTTTGAAATGACCGGTAAACGGAGGACCGACATGCGATGGCCTCTGTTCCGCATCAACCTGTGGTGTGTGGGTCAATGGAATTGATCTAATGATATGAAGAAATAAGAGGCCCCTACTTGGTAATTAATCAGGCCCCATTGTTCCAAGAATGCATGCACCCGCATGATCGCACATACATCCCCTGCCAGATTTCTGCGACAAGCGGTTACCGTTAGATATTCAACGGGATTAAGCCTGTATGTGTTGATCATAAAGTCGCGATAGTCCTTGTAGACAGCCGGCGTTTTACTCCGATTTCGGGTATTGAAAAACTCGGCCATAGCCTTGCGCTCGATGTCATGAATGCTGTTCATATCAAACCACGTGCTATAGCTGGGAAGGATTATGGCATGAGTTTGCGAAATAAGATGCTCGCGCGCAGCGGATTCGGAAGTTTCTTTCAAATTGCTTTCTTGAACATCTTGCGCTGCATCACCTCCAGCGGAATTAACCTTCTCTTGCATCTCATCCATTGACGCCTCGCCCATTTCGGCATCCGCATTGACGGAGGCAAAAGGTGGAGTGGTCAGACCAGCCACGTCTGCGACGGGTTCATCATTGGCTGTTGCGCCATCTTGTTTGATAGTCTTCTCGTCAGTTACAGCCTCGGACATTGGCAAATCTGGATAACTATCAGCAGTACGCTTTGAAAAGGATAACATGTTCAGGTGTGTCGCACCTGGCGCTTCATGTGCAAATCCGTCTCCAGAACGCGATGGCTGGGCTAAATTCGAGGTGGCATTCGGCGATGCACTCTTGGCTGAAGCCTCGAGGGAAGCAGAGCCATCCATGATGTTGGAACGCCTCGATAGCGCAAGTATGCAATTTGCGTCGAAGGTGCAAGCGCTTGGTACGCGTCGCTGTCATTCACGACTTGAGAATTGCCTGCCAGGGCCGGTATTGGAAGAGAGCTAGAATGGACTTGGAGAAACCGCAAAAGCTCAACTAGAATAATAGGTTGGGTCTTGGTAGCAAATCATGTGCGACTGCAAACGCCATCTAATAAGTACAGGTAATTCCGAACATTTGCCATTTTTTACGCTAAATTTATACTTTTAATGTTTAGTTTTAAATATAATAAATTGCTAAAATAATTTATTTTTTGTTATTTTTCTTAATATTATATATAATTATAATCTTTGTAATAAAATTAAACTAGTATATAAATTATTAGTTTTTTTCTTTTAGCTTTTATTATTATTTACATTTTTTTTTGCTAACTAAGCCATACTGCATTTTTTTGGCTTAGTAAGCAATACTACATTTATAGTATAATATAGTATAGTATAGTTTTTCTTAAATATAGCATAATATAGTATAATATATAATATAGTATAAAACTACACTATACTACAAATATTATCCTATGATTTATAGTATTGTTACGTGGTGGTATCATTATGTAGTCGGTTGGAAGCAACCGTAAAGCTGTTATTAATGTTATTATAAAGGGGTTATGTTACAGGATAATCCGCAATGTCAGATCCCCACCTATATAGGACGGATTCGTTACACAGCTAGTAAGATAAGAAATAACAACTTACACAGAATACACTTAACTATATAACTTAATAGTAGTATATATAAGTGCGTTTAATAACCCCCTTTATAATAACATTAATAATAGCTTTATAGTTGCTTCTAACTAACTACATAATAATACCACTATATAATAACTAGTAGTAATTACTTATATCCTTTATATAAGGTTTTAACTAAAAATTAAGGACTTACTACTTTTAGTTAGTAAGATATATTAAGTTAAATTACTAGATTACTAGGTCCTAACTAGTAAGGCTATAATAGTTAAAGAGTTAGGGTTATTATTATTAATAAGTAAGGCAGTATACTAAAACGTTAGATTTACTATTTATAGCAAGGCTATAAGCTAAAAGGTAAAAAGGATTTAATAGAACTTATGTTTAAATTAATAAGTTAGTACTAGGAATTAAATAACTACTAATTATATATTATAACTATTACTAAGGGAGAGCTTTACTGTGTTTATAAGCTTTATAAATATCTTAAGTAAAATCCTAACCCTCTTAGTCCTAAAGGAAGACTAATAACCACTAATAATAAGATTAAGGACCTTTCCTGCTTAAGAAGTTATAAATTCTAAGAAAAAAAGCTTTACTAAACTATAGAACTACTATAACTAGTTAACCTAGTTTCTATATATTACTTATACTTTAGAGAAGAACTAATTTTAACATAAAAAACACTAAAAAAGGCTAAGAAAAAAGGGCTTTTTAAACTATTAGTAACTAAACCTAAGGTAATATTATTAAGGATTAAAACCACCCTACCTAGGACTATATTTCTCTTAAAACCAAAGACTTTAACAGCTATAATACCTCTTAAAGGACTAGAAACCTTACTTATTATTATACCTATTAAAGAACTAAAGGCTTCTTAACTTATAAAACCATTAAGCATTAGGGATATTATTCTAACTATGGTTTCTAGTTCTAATCCTAATAATAACCCTAAGGAGACCTTAGGAGGCAATAAAACATAAAAAACAGCTTTATCTAGCAGAAGATAATAAAAACAACTAGCTATTATTATATAACTTACATTACTACTAAAACAAAATCTAGTATTTAGTAAAAAATCCATAGAAAGTAATAAGTTAGTCTACTATAAGTCTTTTACCTATATAGACTTTTAAAATAATAAAAACTATAAAGAAACAGGGAACCTTATTATATTAACACATACAAAAGGGTTTATAATACCTAAAGATTTAACTAACTTAAATAAGATAATAAATAAGACTATATAAGGGGTAAAAGGTCCTTTAATAACAGAGAATCTTATTATGCCTAAAAGAGAGGAAAAGCAGTTAGCTAAAAAGTTATAATCTCATAGGAATTTATAACCCCTTAAAACTAGTAAGGGGAGATAAGTATACTAGAATTTAACAGATACTAAGGAACTATTTAATATTATAGTAAGGCATAAGCTAGAACTTAAAACTAAGAATACTATTAGCAACACCTTAGCTTATAAAATCCTATAAAGTATTAAGAAAGCAGCTAAAATATAAGAAAAAGTATATAAAGTAATAAGGGAAATGCAAAAGTTATAGATATAAATTAAAGAAAACCTTGCTTACCCTATGGAAACCGACTTCTAATAATAGATAATAAAAACCTAAGATAATATCTTAAACACTTTAGTTAGCCTTACTTTATAAATAAAGGAGTTAAACTAAATTATAATAGCCTTTATAGACTAGATATAAGTAGGTCACCAGGACTAATAGTTAAACATAGTGCTAATTACATAGGAACCGTTTAAACTAATAATAACAGAAGCTAATATAACTTAGTAACTAAACCCTTAGCAGACTAGACCTACTCTATTAAAGTAAATTAGTTAGAATTCCAGTTAGTAAAGGGGTAAAATAACAGTTATAATACCTAAGCTAATAAGGTTTTAAGATTACCTAATTAAGACAAGCGACTTAAGAGAAGTAATAGGGTTTATATAAGGTCACACTAGTACTAGCAAATCTCACTAACTAAAAGTAATAAACCTCTTACTATATAATTAAAATTCACTTAAATTATAATAGGAGTTTAAATATATAAGTTATTATAATAACACTAAGACCTCTTTTAACCTACCTTATATAGTTTTAAACTAAGCTTAATAGTTTTCCCTAGTAAAAAGATATAAGTCTTTATAATAAGCAGGATTTATATAGTATAAACCAACTACTAGACAAAGAGGCACTTTATTAAATCCTTAGGTAATAACATTAGCACCCTAATAAGGTTTTTCCCTTAAGGACATATAAACCTTTAGTTTACTAAATATTAAATAAGGAAGCACTCCTTTAAATCCTTAAGTAATAACATTAGCACCTTAACTAGGTTTTCTATTAAGAGATATATAAAATTATACCTTACTAATAACAGAATACTAGTAGTAAAAATAAGACTCTAAGGAGTATAAAGGTTATAAATAAAGGGAGACATACTATACTAGCGCTTAATAATACTAATACTCTTAAATACCACTATATTCACCTACATAATAAGGTAATAGGTATATGGAAGAACCTTCTAAAAATAGTAATATAGAATAACATATAAATCCACCTTTAACTTTCCTATAATAAGAAAGTAAATACAGCTATAAAGCGGGTGGTTATAAAGATAGTTACTACTATACTAAAGAGCCTTATAATAACCAGCTAAGCTAAATACTAGAATACTAAGAATAGAATACCTTCTAACTAGAACGTAATCTAGAACAGGATCTAAGCCTAAAAAGGCTCTTAAAAAGGAAGGGTTAGTAAGTTTAACCTAAAAGATCTAGGACATCAGACTTTTAGACCTAAAACCAGATATAGTAAACACAGGTAATAAATTTATTTTATATAAAGGAAAAACCACTATTTTTTCAGACCTTAAGCTTTAAATTTAAGCAGTAAAAGAGCACCTATTTAGAGCACTACTAAACTAGAAGGAGGTGTTACTTTATAATATCTAGTAACTATTCTATAAAAAAGCAATAACCTAGTACTAATAATACCTAAACAAATCTAAAAAGAAACGGATTTTTACTAGTATTAATAGTGTTATTAAGGTAGTATAAGAAGAATTCTATATAAGGACAGAAAATATAGTAATAAAGCTTAAGCAGGCTAAGTATACCTAAGACGATATTATAAATAGTATCTTTATTTAAAACTTTATAGCTTAAATCTTTTAGTATACTAAAGTAAATAAAGAAACAATAGATTTATAGCTTTAAGTGCGCTTTAGGATAAAATTATATTCTAAGCTAAAAAAGCTATGCCTAGATCTAACTAAGGGTATAAAGCATAACAAATACCTTAACATAATAGACAGAAAACGCTGTAATTTATATTAAGAAATTAAAGAGTAATAGAAGTCCTATTACTAGAAAAAGACTAAAGAAATAGTAAAAGCCTACCTTTATAATAATAAATCCTTAGACTTAAATAAATCCAAGGGTAAAAGAGTAAAGGCGTATTAAAATCGCTATTATAAGGACTATAACTAAAGGAGAGAAAACCGTTTCTAATAGGTTAACTTTTAATAATAATATCCCTACTATATATATATTAAAGAGAAATTAAGCAGCCTAAGGGATTATAACCAGGGAGACTAAAGAAGGCTACTAGTCCTATACTAGGAATAGGTTTATTAGAATAAACTATAATAGGACTAGAATTAACCTTAAAGGTTCTAGTAGCATAATAATAACAGACTATACTAACTAAAAGTCAGAAAAGAGAACCCTATAAAGAAGGAAGCGGGCCCTTAAACTAAGGAAGTCAGGGCCTATAGCTAAAAAGACTAATCTTAGGAAAATAATAAAGGAAAAAAGATTTCCTTAAAGAAAGAAGATTAAAAAGGAAATTAATCTAAAAAGCAATAAAACCCTTACTAAGGGGATCGATTCTACCTAAGATAATTTAGGTAATAAGAGCGTCTAAATCAGGAACCCTATAAAGTTATAGTTATAAATAATAATCCTAATACTAAAGAGTAGGAGTAATATCTAGCAGACTTTAGATACTATTTAGCTAAAAAAGGAAGTCTATTAAAGGATAATAAATATAATAAGTCTAACTTTATAAACATATACTTTACTATAGAAGGTAGTAAAGCACACTTAACATTTAACTATAACTCTAATAAAGAGAAGGTTAAATCTAATTTTATTAGCGCTTTCTATATAGCAAAGGAGGGAGACTTAAACTAGGAGAATCCTACCTCTTTAACTATAAAAACTAGCAAAATAAAGGCTTTTAATAGAAGAAGGTAAGAAGAGCCTAAGGAAGAGAAGGAAATTATTAAAGCTTTTATAACTAGAGTTAACATTACATAAGACACTATAAATTAAAGTTTAAATAAGCTAATTTTAATAAGAGGTCTATAAGAAGACTAGGTAATTAAGGCAGTATTTAGACTATAGGAAATTAATATTAAGGGAAGGAAGCAGATAAATACCTTCCTTAAAATGCTAATTTAATTCTATAACAAGGGACCTAACTATATAATCTATATAAACACTAGAACATTATTAATTTTAGCTAATAAACAGTAGCTCTAGTAATATAGAATAAATGTAAAGTGGGAGATATAAGACCTAAAACCGGTAATAAAAGTAGCTTTAGCCTTTATTATTACAAAAAGGGCCACTTTTAACTTTTATATTCCAGGAAGTATAAGAGGAAAAAACATCTAAGGTTACTTCACAGTAACTATAAATATTATGCTAAATCTAGGACTAAAATTATTAATTAGAATAAGTTTCCTTTATAGCTTTAGAGTAAAAATCAATTTTATTAATCTAAGGTTAGTTTTTAGGTTAGTGTATAATATAATAGTACTAGGACGGATGTTTTAAGACGCTCGCTATATGCTAGCTTAATGGGTAATACTAGCATATAATATTGTAATTCCACTAAATTTAACATATTAAGTACTAGTAACTTAAAAGGATCTTCCTAGTAAAGAGGAGACTAGTGTTTATTACATTATGTCTTCTAATTCTATCTTCTTAAATAATATTCTTAACTAGGGAAATAAGAAAAGGATGCTAGCAGTAAATAACTCTAATAAGGCTATATGGATTAAACAGAATAGCAAAGTAGGTTAACTTAAGGCAGCCATAAGCCTTAATTTAAATTTTGCTATTCCGGACGTCTACTAGTATATAGCATTTTTTAGTAAAGATATTAAGACAGAAAAGACAGAAGAGAGTCCGGAAAAATTTAATAATAACCTGGATCCTAAAGTTATTAACAGAGGTATTTTATTATATAGAGTATCTTACCTAGAGAATATACCTTTTATTAAAAATAAGTTTAAAATATAAATTACTAATATTAATCCAGAAGCAGCTACTAAGTTATAGGATCTAACTAATAAGTATAATATTTACTATAATAAAGAAGTAGTACTAATACTAAAGGAAGACAAGATAAGAGTTAACTTTATTAACAGCTAGTAAAACCAGGTTAAGCTAGTAAGGAAGTACCCTCTTAAGCGCAGAGACTAGGAGAAATTTACTAAAGTTTATAATATTATATACCTAGTAGGCAGGATGTTTTAGTTAATAAAGCTAGTACCTATAGCCTGCCCTAGTTTTATTATTTAGAGAGATACAGAAAAGACTAAAAAAGGTTAAGTTATTATAAATGCTAGACCTCTTAATAACATTACCATGCTAGATATATATCTATTACCAGACCAAGGCAACATTATATAAGATACCTATAGTAAAGAGTAAAAATCGATTTTTAACGCAACAGGCTTTTTCTACCAGCTTTTAGTACGAGAGAAACACTAGAATTACATAGTAGTAATCTTAAAAAAAGGGCTAGAAGCATTATAAGTTACATTAATAGGGTATAAGAACTCGCCGGCTTTTGCATAACAATTTATAAATTGTATTTTCTGACTATACTAAAGTTTTATTTGTGTTTATATTAACAATATTATTATCTTTTCTAACACCCTTAAGGATTATCTTAAACACCTTAAGATAGTCTTAAAAGTCCTAGAGGAAAATAAGGTATATATTATAGCAACTAAGTCTTTTATTAAATATTACTTAATCTAACTTCTTAGCTTTATAGTTAATACTAATAGAATTATT
The DNA here is from genome assembly GCA_000222935.2 of Aciculosporium take MAFF-241224. Taxonomy (NCBI): domain Eukaryota; kingdom Fungi; phylum Ascomycota; class Sordariomycetes; order Hypocreales; family Clavicipitaceae; genus Aciculosporium; species Aciculosporium take. The sequence continues at coordinate 49,814 of AFQZ01000097.1, forward strand.
AATATAAACAACAGAATTAAGTCGTTTTAGTAGATGGAAATTCCTTATAACCTATTAACCTTAAAAACCTTTATTAGTATAGTAGGATTCCTAAGAGCAGGAATCCCTTAGTTTAACTTACAGATCTAACTACTATAGACTTAAAAGATAGCACTTATATATAAACTTTATAAATATAATAAGTTACTAGTAAGAGCCTTAAAGCAGGTATATAAAAGAAAGGTATAAGAAAAATCCTTTATCCCTATAAAAGATAAAAAAGCGGCCTTTAAAGCACTAAAGACCATGCTTTATAAGAAAATACTACTATAGCACTATAATTTAGAGTAACTATTATTTTTTAAAATTAATACTTATAAGAAAGGTTTTAGTTTATATGCTTTCTAACTATATAAGGAGTAAGATAGAAAAAGCATACCTAGTAAGGATATTATAGCTATAAAACTTTACCTAATCCTTTTTGTCTCTTATTTAATATTTATAGCTAAGAAGTAGTATAGATTAACTAAGGCAGAGGTAGCTATAATTGCTTAAGCAATGCGGAAACTATGAAAAATAGCTTAATTTAACTGTTATTTAGTTAATATTCTAACTGACCATATACCTGCTAAAGGTATTATTAAATATACCTCTTTAGCTATAATAAACCTTAACAAGGCTAACCTAAAATTAGCTAAGGTGGCAAATTATTTGTCATAGTTTAAATTATAAGTAACCTATATACTAGGAATCCTTAACGTTATACCTAATGCCTTATTATAACTTCTAGTAGATATTAGCTATTAAGAGGCAGTAAACTACAGTATATATAATGAATTAGATGCCTATATATACTTTTATTAGAATTATTAAGCAGTGGCCGTAATGGATAACTTATTAAAGAAGGAGATATTAGTAGGGTACAAATTTAATCTATAATATTATTAAATAATTAAGAGTATTAAGGATTTCTAGTAAAAGCAGCTAAAGTAAGGACAGAACTAACTGCAAATTCCACTCTATAGCTAGGACCTTATAAACAAGGGCCTACTTTATTATAAGAATGGAGAAGGGCTTAGATAACTATATATTCTAAGCAGCTGTGTTAAAATTATACTAAGAATCATGTATAATAACTATTACCACTTTAGAATTAGCAGAATAATAAAAGGTCTATATAGCATTTATTTTCTAAAGATATCTAAGTAAATCTAGGAGTATATAGCATATTACATAACTTATTAGGAGAACTCTGTCTTAAGGGATAAAGCAACTAAAGAAATAAGACCTTTATAGTTAAAACTAATGCCTTTTTACATAATTTCTCTAGACTTTATTACTAACATGCTAGAGGTGGACTTAGCAAACACTATATAGGCTATAGAAGGATACTTAAAGTATAATTCCTTTTGCCTAGTAAACTATTTATTTAGTAAGAGAACCCTCTTAATCCCTAGGAATATAATATATTTAGCATCCATATAAGCAGAACTACTTCTTTAAGCTCTATATATTATAAACTAAAAACTACTATAATAAATAGTTAGTAATAGGGACCCTAAATTTATTTCTAAGGTTTAGCAGGCTATATTTACTAAGCTAGGAGTTAAATTCTTAATAGCAACTGCCTACCACCTACAGACAGATAGAGCAGCTAAATAAAAGAATTAAACAGTAATTATAGCTATTTACTATTATACTATAATAAATCTAATAGTACTATAGGTATTAATCCTTCTAGTATTATAGTACTATCTTAATAATATAATAGCTATAGCTATTAATCGGTTGCCTAATAAGTTATTATATAAACTTAAACCACTAGACCTTATTAACCTTCTTCTAAAGTAAGTAATTTCTAATATACAGCTGGAGGAAGAGGACTTAAAGGCACTTTACAAGCTCTATTAGAAAGAGGCTTAACTTATAATAACTACTACTGCCGCCCTATTTAAAATTAAATACAACTCCTAACATAACCTAGTAGATATTAATATTAAAAACATAGTATACTTATAACTATATAAAGGATACCAGCTTCTAGGAAAGCTAAAAAAGAAATAGTTACTATAGAGAGCAGGACTATATAAGGTTCTTAAAAAGGTAAACCCTTTATTATACTAACTTAAATTTCTATTAAACTTAAGGGTGCATTTAGTAGTATTAATTATACATATATAGAAACTGTACTAAGGCAGAGATCCCTTTAGTAGGGAGGAAACACCCCCTCTACTAATTAATCTAAAAAAAAGCAGTAAAGCTAATCACTAGGAAATTAAGCAGATTATCTTATATAAGGTGAAAATCTACTACATTAAGGGATAAAGCCCTAAGGTAGCTTACCTTATAAGATAAAAAGAATATACTACTAAAGATAACTAGTAAATTAATAAAAGCAAAATAAAAGTAAACATATTAAAGTTAATAAATAAATATCTAAAGAAGCATCTAATTAACTAAAATAAGGAGTATAGAAAGAAGGGGCTTACAAGGCAGAAGTGCTAATAATGCCTTAAGGTTAGCAGGATCTAACATCCTATAGGACCCTATGTAATTACTATAGGTAAAAACATATGACCCTATTTTCCTATAACACTACTTATAATTTTACTTTACTTTTTACTTAACCCCTTATTTATACTTTCTAATAAGCTAGAATTCCCTGTTTTTCTTTATTTTTTAACCTTTTATTTTTACTTTTAATTATTATATACTTTAAGTCTTTCTTTTATTTTATTTTATTTTTAACTTTTATCGCCCTTTCTTAGATAATTTTAATATATATTATAAGAGATATAAAGAATAAGTTCTATATAAAGGATTTTAATTCTAATATTTTAGTTAAGTTTTTACTATTTTATAGGGAAAAGTAAAGAATAATAACTAAGTTAGTAAAGCTATCTCCTAGAGAGAACTAAGCAAGAGTAGCTAGGGATACTATTTCCGCCCTTTATAACTAAATAGCTAAGGCTTAGTAAGAAGATAAGCAAAGGGAAAAGGTATATACTAACCTAATAACTACTTATTAATACTATATAAAGACTATAGCTAAGGATAAGAATAAGGACTTTAGAGTAAATATAAACTATAAAAATAATGTTTTTAATGTTAATATATCTAGAGAAATGCTTAGCCCTAGAGGCTAGGTAGTAATAAAGTGCCTTTAAAATGCAAGAAAGGGCAAGATAATTACTAATATCCTTATAACTAAAGGGATCCCTACTAGTGGTCTAAGTTAAGATCTTCTTATAATTATATAAAAGATATAGGATAGACTAAAAAAACTAGACTTTAGTAAGCTAATTTACTATTTTAGTTATATAAATAAAAGCTATTAGCACTAGGAGACAGAGTTATTTATAAGAGGTAATATAGGATTAAAGCCTTTTAAAACATAGTGATATTAGGCTAGAGATAGTATATAGAGCGCAACAGATACCATTTACACCTGCTTTAAAGATTTTATAGCTTAGGGAGTATAAATTAATAAAAACGGATTTTTTATTATAAAGATAAACCCTATATATACACTATAAATTAGAGTAGTGTAATAGATTTTCCTTATTAAGAAATCAATTCTAGCGGCTAATAATAACAGGCAGAAGAAAACTAAATGCCTAGCTAATACCCTAGTCATCCAGAATGTTAAACTCTGTATTAAGCAGGCAGTAGTATAATTCCTTAATAGCAAATAAACAGATAACTAAGCTAGATCTAGAGAGTAGTAACTAGGATTACTATTAAAAGAGAAAGTACTTACGGCCAGATACTATAATAAGTTAGGAGGAATTAACAGCTTTATAGCTAGGGCACTTACTATAATAGGATAAGTTAATCTCTTAAGCATAGGTTTTTAATAAGTAATTATTAATGCTAATAAAGAGCATAGAACTATAACTACTTAATAGGACATTAATATACTAAGGAAGGAACTAGTAGACTAAAGGAATCTAATCTAAGGTTTAGCTAAACAATATAAGCTAATAAGTAAAGCAGTAGCTAGAAAGACTATCTTAAAAGAGATAAAGTTAAGGCTAGCAAACTAAGCTATTAATATATAATTTAGTAAACTTAAAGATAAAACTAATATACTTAAAGGGAATATTAAGGCCTATAAGGAGTCTTTTAATATAATAAAAGCTAGTCTTAAGATTATTAACAGGTATATTATAAAAACCTTAGCTAGAATAATATTACTAAAGAATAAGGCTAGAAACATTAAGACTACTAAGCCTACTCCTTAAACGCCTCTACTAGAATTTATAGCTAGAAAGACAACCTTACCTATAATAAGCAAGAAGCTAACCAGCCTAGTTAAACTAAATTTACTAGCTAGTAAAAAAATAAGGTTAGCTATAGAAGTAATAAAGGCAACTATATTAAACATAAGCTTATTTAAGTTATTACTAAAAAAGGCAAAGCAAAAGATATCTTTTAAAAATAGGCATAATATTAATAGCACTATAAAAAGGCAGAAAACAATAATAGAATCCATAACTAAGAACGCAGAATTAGCTAAGACATTAGACAAATAGGAGACCCTTATACAGTAGTATAAGGACCAAAAGTTTTAGCTAATATATTATACTATCTAACGTTAGAAGCAGTCCCTAAAAATTACATAGCTCTAGGCAGATTACTATTTAATTACAAAACATATAGCTTAGATTAAAGGTTTAGCTATATTATAAAAGGCATTATAGCAAATGGATTAATTATAAAAAAAGTTATATTTAAAGGACTATTACTTTCCTTATAGTTACTATGCTATATAGTTTAGATATAGGAAAATTTTACCTCTAGTAAGGATAAAATAGCATGGCTAGTGGCCATCTTCTGCCTAAAAGTAACAATACCCTAATAACCCCTATGGAATTACCTTTAATATACCTGGTTTAAACGCATAAAGGACCTTTATATATAAGGTTAAAAGCAAAGGATAACTTAAGATATCTAATACACCTTAAGGAAGAGCATAGGCTACTTCTTTTATATTATAGAGGAGAGCCTTTCTTCTTATAACCCTACTCTTTCCCTTTATATAGTTTTCCCTTTATTAGTCTACTAGGTCTTTAGAGGTATAATATTTTTATTTTTTATTTAACCTAAGTTATTTCTATCCTCTTACATAAGTTATTACTATAATCTAAAGTTAGCAGCATTATTACAATATAATTACAACACTATAGACAAGAGAATTACTTATAATATAGCGACTCTTAAAAGCATATAACTAAAGGTTGCTAGTAATAATAGTTACTCTCTAATAAGCCACTTATAGCTATAATAATATAAGTAGATAGAGACGTTTTATAATTTATATCTCTATTAATAGATTATAGTATAAATTCACAAGGCTTATATAGATAAGGACTTTAGGAAGTAGATATTTAGGCATTACTAGGACAGATCTAACTATAGTTAACAGGTTTATGCTACTTAAATTAAATTTCCTTTTATTATAGTTTATATTGCTTAGATTAAGATGTTTATTTATCTTTAAATTTATAAGTAGTTATTATTAGATTAGTTACTGCTATAAGGTAACGTTTCTGACAGATTAGATACAACTAGACTAATATAGGGAGGATACTTTATAAATTAAATTGCTTTCTTTTATAAATAAAAGTTTTCTTTATATATATTAATACTAGCTTAAATAGATCTAAAGGACAACCAGGACGGTTATCTTTAAGGGAAGGGCACTTATTATAGGATAATCCATAATGTCGGATTCCTACCTATATAAAATGGATTTGTTATACAGCTAGTAAGACAAGGAATAACAACTTATATAAAATGCACTTAACTATATGACTTAATAGTAGTATATATAGGTGCGTTTAATAACCCCCTTTATAATAATGTTAATAACAGCTTTACGGTTGCTTCCAACCGACTACGTGACAATACCACCATGTAACAGGTTATTAAATGCACCTATATATACTACTATTAAGTTATATAGTTAAGTGTATTCTATATAAGTTGTTATTCTTAGTCTTACTAGCTATATAATAAATCCGTTCTATATAGGTAGGGATCCGACATTATAGATTATCCTATAATAAGTGCCCCTCCCTTAAAGATAACTATTCTAGTTATCCTTTAGATTTATTTAAGCTAGTATTAATATATATAAAGAAAACTTTTATTTATAAAAGAAAGTAATTTAATTTATAAAGTATTCTCCCTATATTAGTTTAGTTATATTTAATCTGCTAGAAACATTGCCTAATAGTAATAACTAATCTAATAATAACTACTTATAAAATTTAAAAATAAATAAATATCTTAGTCTAAGTAAAATAAACTATAATAAAAGAAAATTTAATTTAAGTAGTATAAACCTATTAACTATAGTTAAATCTATTTTAGTAATACTTAAATATTTACTTTTTAAAGTCCTTATCTATATAAGCCTTATAAATTTATATTATAATCTGTTAATAAAGATATAGATTATAAAACGTCTTTATCTACTTATATTATTATAGCTATAAATAGCTTATTAAAGAGTAACTATTATTACTAGTAACCTTTAGTTATATGCTTCTAGGAGTTGCTATATTATAAGTAATTTTCTTCTCTATAGTATTATAGTTATATTATAATAATGCTACTAACTTTAGACTATAGCAATAACTTATATAAGAAAATAAAAATAACTTAGGTTAAATAAAAAATAAAAATATTATACCTCTAAAGACTTAGTAAACTAATAAAGGGAAAACTATATAAAGGGAAAGAGTAAAGTTATAAGAAAAGAGGCTTTCCTCTTAAATATAAGAGAGATAGCCTATGCCCTTCCTTAAGGTGTATTAGATATCTTAAGTTATCCTTTGCTTTTAACCTTATATATAAAGGTCCTTTATATGTTTAAACCAGGCATATTAAAGGTAATTCCATAGGGGTTATTAGGGTATTATTACTTTTAGGTAAAAGACAGCTACTAGCTATGCTATCTTATCCTTACTAAAGGTAAAATTTTCTTATATCTAAACTATATAATATAATAATTATAAGGAAAGCAATAGTCCTCTAAATATAACTTTTTCTATAATTAATCTATTTATTATAATGCCCTTTATAATACAGCTAAACCTTTAATTTAAGCTATACGTTTTATAATTAAATAGTAATCTACCTAGAGCTATATGATTTTTAGGGACTGCTTTTAATGTTAAATAGCGTAATATATTAGCTAAAATTTTTAGTTCTTATACTACTATATAAGGGTCTCTTATTTATCTAATGTCTTAGCTAATTCTATATTCTTAGTTATAGATTCTATTATTATTTTCTGCTTTTTTATAATACTACTAATATTATGCCTATTTTTAAAAAGCATCTTTTGCTTTACCTTTTTTAGTAATAACTTAAATAAGCTTATGTTTAATATAGTTACCTTTATTACTTTTATAGCTAACCTTATTCTTTTACTAGCTAGTAAATTTAGTTTAACTAAGCTAGTTAGCTTCTTACTTACTATAAATAAGATTGTCTTTCTAGCTATAGATTTTAGTAAAAGCATTTAAGGAGTAGGCTTAATAATCTTAATATTCCTAGCCTTATTCTCTAGTATTACTACTCTAGTTAAGGTCCTTATAATATGCTTATTAATAATCTTAAGACTAGCTTTTATTATATTAAAAGACTCCTTATAGGCCTTAATATTCCCTTTAAGTATATTAGTTTTATCTTTAAGTTTACTAAATTATATATTAATAGCTTAGTTTACTAGCCTTAACTTTATTTCTTTTAAGATAGTCTTTTTAGCTACTGCTTTACTTATTAGCTTATATTGTTTAGCTAAACCTTAAATTAGATTTCTTTAGTCTACTAGTTCCTTCCTTAGTATATTAGTATCTTATTAAGTAGTTATGGTTTTATATTTTTTACTAGCATTAATAATTACCTGTTAAAAACCTATGCTTAAGAGATTAACTTATCCTATAGTAGTAAGTGCCCTAGCTATAAAGCTATTAATGCCTTCTAATTTATTATAGTATTTAGCTATAAGTACTTCCTCTTTTAATAGTAATTCTAGTTACTACTCTCTAGATCTAGCTTAGTTATCTGTTTATTTGCTATTAAGGAATTATACTACTACCTGCTTAATATAAAGTTTAATATTTTAAATAACTAGGGTATTAGCCAGGCATTTAGTTTTCTTCTGCCTATTGTTATTAGCCGCTGGAATTAATTCCTTAATAAGGAAAATCTATTATATTACTTTAATTTATAATATGTATATAGGGTCTATCTTTATAATAAAAAATCCTTTTTTATTAATTTATACCCCCTAGGCTATAAAATCTTTAAAGCAGGTATAAATGGCATTTATTACGCTTTATATGCTATTTCTAGCCTAATATTACTATATTCTAAAAGGCTTTAGTTCTGTATTACCTCTTATAAATAACTTTATCTCCTAGTGCTAATAGTATTTATTTATATAACTAAAATAGTAAATTAGCTTACTAAAGTTTAGTTTCTTTAGTTTATTTTATGTTTTTTATATAATTATAAGAGGATCTTAACTTAAACTACTAGTAGGAATCCCTTTAGTTATAAGGGTATTAGTAATTATCTTACCCTTTCTTATATTTTAAAGGCACTTTACTGCTACCTAGCTGCTGGTTTCACAGGGTGCAATTGCTGCAGCAATAACGGGGGGGTAACAAAGGTCTGATTTCTATATTCTTGTAATTATCTAAAGGGAAAAGAGGGGGACAATGCAAAAGTATAGTATTATAGCCATAGTACTGCCCTAGGTTATATAACATAGTAATCCAGCTAATTAGGCTACGTATATTGTGCATATAACCCATAATTCCCAGTTACTATTGTGTATCTCTTCCATTCTTAAAATAAGCAATTCTAATACTTACAAACTCTCTCTTTATTAAAAAAGAGAAATCGCTCTAAAATACATAAAAAATCCGTAAAAATCAACAAATAAGCAAAAATTAATAATGTTGTAATACATAAGAAATATTACCTAAATAAATAACTTTTCCCTAGTCTAGAGCATCCTTAAAGTCCCTTAATTAATTGCGTTCGGATTTATTAAATTTAAACTCTTTATTATGCGCTTAAGCAGCTCTAGCTTTAACGCTTAATACCGGTCTTTTTACCTACCCTTCCACTTAAATCTAAGCCTTATTCTTAGTTACAAATGTCTTAAGGCTTTTATTTAGGGAAGCCTTTGTTATTGTGTTAGCATTCTAATAAGTCTAAAACAAAAGCTTTTCTTTAAAGAAATAAGTAGACATAGGTCGTAGGTAGAAGTAATTATGTGGAGTTTTTAGCAATAATAATTAAAATACATTAACTACTAATGTATGCCTGCTTTTGCAATTCTGTAAAGCGGCTTTATTATAACCATAATAACATCTAGCGGGTAGAGGTATGCAATCTGTGCTAGAAGCTTTACAAGGATTATATAATTAAGCTTTGTCTGTAACTACATGTATGCTTATGTAATATCCCTTAACTAAGCCATAATGCCTTCTTTTTTTAATAATAGAGCAAGAGCAATAATAAGCCTCTGGCTAGCTCTTTAAATCGTTGGGGACTATATAAGGATAACCTCTTTCCTATGGTTGCTATGGCCTTAAATAATATATTATAATTTTTTATACAGGGAATTAGTTGCTTTGCCCTTAATCTTACGTACTATTTATAAACTAAAGAGTCTCTTGCTTTTATGCTTTTAAGGGTTAAATTAAACAAATTCAAACATATTTCTTACTAGTAGAGCATTAATCTTGGCCTTGTTAGAGAGTTTAAATGGTTCTCCAGGCGTGGTTATCTTTCCTTATGTATAAAGGTTAATTATAAGTTAAAAATCTGCCTTTTTTTTTTCTATAAGGAAAGATTCTGGTCGAGGGTATTTCTAAGGTCTTCTACGGCCTTTTTATATTAGATTTATAGGGTTATTAGGGGGAGTCTTGTGAACAATTTCGTTAGAGGGGGTCTTGTGAATAATTTTATTAATCTTGGCGTTTTCCTGATTAGGGTTATTTAGGCATAGGCCTTGCCCTTCTTAGGAAGTTAAAGCTATTCCTATAGCTTCCTTATTTTAAGCTTAGTTATCCTTATAAGAAGTCTCTGCTTCTAGTAAAGTAATATATAGCTTAACAACTATAGATTAAAACTTTATAAGGCTATAAGGCATCTTAATAATATAAGTCTCTTCTTCTATTAAAAGAAGCTTATATAAGCCAGTCTATTTACCTTTCTTATAATAAACTTATACATTAGAGTTTAAGGGGAGATTATATGTTAGCAGGGTTATTAGGCCATTTTAAGTGTTAAGGGTATCGTTAACTTAAACTTGGCCAGCAGTTAAAATTCCGGCTGCTCTAGTATTTAGGAGGATACCATAAAACGTTTCCGTGGTATATTATAAATCCACAGGAAATACCTGCTTTTGTGTGGTTTTATTAGTATTACGGTCATAAGGGTCTTTAATAAATAACGCGTGTTTAAAGGCATTATCTTACAGGAAATTTATAGTTAAGGCAGAAAAAAAAGGGGGATTAGGTGCTTGTGTAAAGAAAGTTATAAACATAAGGGTTTCTTGTGCTTTTTTATCATTTTATGCCTTTTCTTCTTTAGAGGCAATAAATGCTGCGTTCTAGGCAGCCTTTTTATATTTATCCTTATCCCTGCTGTCCAGGGGTAATAACTCTTTATCTTTACCTTTAAATGCTTATAAGAATGCGTGAAATTAGCGTTTAGAAGGAGGGGATTTATACCTTTAGTTGCTCCACTAAGTTTCTTTTGCTTTCTTTTATTTAAAGACAGAATAGTTAGTTAACTAACATCCTTCTTTATAATAAATAAAGCATTTCTTGGATCTAGCTTTATTTTGGGGTTAGAAAGCTTGTAAATATCGTTAGTTAGTAAACAAGACTATATTAGTGCTTAGGGTAGTTTTTTAAGGTTAGTACTTGCTTTCTCTTATAATCCATTAGCTTGTAAATGATTTTAAAATAAGTTCTATTATATCTTTTATTATAAGGCAGCAGCAAATATTACTAACTATGCCTTTATAGGTATTGGTTTAGACGTAGGTTATCTGATTAAATTTAGGGCTATCTTAAACAGATATTTCCAGTTAGCGCCTAAGGATTATATCTTTCTTAGAGAGGGGGTAAAGACTATTAAATAAGTCTAAGAGCTGTTAAATCATTAATTCTAAACATTTAAGTTTAGTCTTTATTAGATTTTCGGCTGTGACTTAATAAAACTTTATCTCTTAGAATTATATTTAGTATAATTTTCGATTTTCTTTAGTCTTAAAGTTTTCCTTTATCTGCTTAGTTATTATATTAAATAAAATGCGCCTTCTACTAAATTTCTTAAGGTAATACTTATAGGCATTGCCTGTAAGCATTATTAACAGTGCAAACGGGTATAACTTAGGTGAAATTCCTTATACTATGTAAACATCCTTAAAGATTAGGACTTTAGAATACATAAAGTTAAAAAGTGCTTTAGAATACTTGTTTTCCTTATTATAAACTCTAGTAAGAGAGTTTAAGGCTTTTTAGTCTATATTGGTGATTTCCTTTAATATAGTTTGTTATTCTAAGGGAGAGGGGATTATTATTTTTATTATTGTTTCTTTAGTAGGAGGGTTAGGAGGGTTAGGGGGAGGTAAGGTTATTATTAACGTTAACATGTTAATAGTGTTATTTCCTGTCAGGAGCTTTCCATTAGGAAAGAAAACAGAATTATCTATACTGACTAAATTAGTAAGTATATAGTTAATTAGTCTTTATGATCCTTCTTATATATTAATTCCTTAATCTTAAAGAATATCTTAAAGTACTTGTCGGACCTTAGGGGTAATCGTTTTGAAAATATTAGCATTTTATCCTTTAAAGTCTTCTTAGTATATAAACAGAAACCTAGTACCTTACTAGTTACTAGATTTATACTAGTTAATATAGTAGGCAAATTTATTATAGAGTTTAGAAGTTATAGCTTTTTTAGGGTTAATTTGTTTATTAGCTTTGGCCTATTTCTTTGTAAAGTAGTTAGAATACTTTTAGAGTTTTGCAGAAAGGGAGTCTTAAATGGGTTAATTAGCTCTAGTAGTAGAAGTTAAAGCTATTTTTAGTGTTTTCTCTGTAATAGATAGCAAAGAAGATACTTTAATTATAGACTAGTAGTAAATCAATAATAAGGGGTAAATTCTACAAAGAAACTTTTTTAATAATTATAAATAAGTAGTAAAAGTTAATAATAATAGAAAAAGTTGCTTTTAGGTAGCACAAACAACGGATTCTGCGCAATTAAGTAAATAAGTGCGTTATATTAGAAGTTTATCTCTTCTGTTAATTCCTAGCTAATCTGTAGTTATAACAACTACTAATTAGTGCTGGTTTCACAGGGTGTGATTGCTGTAGTAATAACGGGGGGGTAACAAAGGTCTGATTTCTATATTCTTATAATTATCTAAAGGAAAAAGAGGGGGATAATGTAGAAGTATAGTGTTATGGCTATAGTACTGCCCTAGGTTACATAACATAGTAATCCAGCTAATTAGGGCACACGTATTGTGCATATGACCCACAATTCCCGGTCACTATTGTATATCCCTTCCATCCTCAAGACGAGCGATTCCAACACTAGCCTTTAGGGCTAAGTGTTTCTCTAGATATATTAATATTAAAAATGTTATTCTTATAGTTTATATTTACTCTAAAGTCCTTATTTTTATCCTTAGCTATAGTTTTTATATAGTATTAATAGGCAGTTATTAGGTTAGTATATACCTTTTTCCTTTACTTATTTTTTTACTAAGCCTTAGCTATTTAGTTATAAAGGGTAAAAACAGTATTCCTAGCTACTCTTACCTGGTTCCCTTTAGGAAATAGCTTTATTAACTTAGTTATTATTCTTTATTTTCCTTATAAAATGGTAAAAACTTAACTAAAATATTAGGATTAAAATCCTTTATATAGAACTTATTTTTTATATTTCTTATAATATATGTTAAAATTATCTAAGAGAGGGTAGTAAAAGTTAAAAAATAAAATAAAATAAAAGAAAGACTTAAAGTATATAATAATTAAAAGTAAAAATAAAAGGTTAAAAAATAAAGAAAAACAGGGAATTCTAGTGTATTAAAAAGTGTAGATAAGGAGTTAAGTAAAAAGTAAAGTAAAATTATAAGTAGTATTATAGGAAAATAGGGTTATATGTTTCCACCTATAGTAATTATATAGGGTCCTATAGGATGTTAAATCCTACTAACCTTAAGGCATTATTAGCACTCCTGCCTTATAAGCCCTTTCTTCTTATACTCCTTATTTTAGTTAATTAGATGCTCCTTTAAATATTTATTTATTAACTTTAATATGTTTACCTTTATCTTACTTTTATTAATTTACTAGTTATTTTTAGTAGTATATTCTTTTTATCTTATAAGGTAAGCTATCTTAAGGCTTTATTCCTTAGTATAGTAAATTTTTACCTTATATAAGATAATTTACTTAATTTCTTAGTAATTAGCTTTACTACTCCTTTTTAGATTAATTAGTAAAGGGGGTGTTTCCTTCTTACTAAAGAGATCTCTGCCTTAGTATAGTTTTTATATATATATAATTAATACTACTAAATATACCCTTAAGTTTAATAGAAATTTAAGTTAGTATAATAAAGGGTTTACCTTTTTAAGAACCTTATATAGTCCTGCTTTTTATAATAATTATTTCTTCTTTAGCTTTTTTAAAAGCTAGTATCCTTTATATAGTTATAAGTATACTATATCTTTAATGTTAATATTTACTAGGTTATATTAAGAGTTATATCTAATTTTAAATAGGATAGTAGTAATAGTTATTATAAGTTAAGCCTCTCTTTAATAAAGCTTATAAAGTACCTTTAAGTCCTCTTTCTCTAGCTGTATATTAAAAATTACTTACTCTAGAAAAAGGTTAATAAGGTTTAGTAGTTTAAGCTTATATAATAACTTATTAGGCAACTAGTTAATAGCTATAGCTACTATATTATTAAGATAATACTGTAATACTAAAAGGATTAATACCTATAGTACTATTGGATTTATTATAGTATAATAGTAAATAGCTATAATTACTATTTAATTCTTTTGTTTAGCTACTTTATTTATCTGTAAGTAGTAGGTAGTTACTATTAGGAATTTAACTCCTAGCTTAATAAATATAGCCTGCTAAACCTTAAAAATAAATTTAGGGTTCCTATTACTAACTATTTACTATAGTAGTTCTTAGTTTATAATATATAGAGCTTAAAAAAGTAGTTCTGCCTATATGGATACTAAATACATTATATTCCCAGGAATTAAGAGGGTTTTCTTATTAAATAAACAGTTTACTAGGCAAAGGGAATTATACTTTAAGTATTCTTTTATAGCCTATATAGTGTTTACTAAGTCTACCTTTAGTATGTTAATAATAAAGTCCAGAGAAATCGTATAAAAAGGCATTAGTTTTAACTATAAAGGTCTTATTTCTCTAGTTACTTTATCCCTTAAAATAGAGTTCTTTTAATAAGTTATATAATATACTATATACTCCTAGATTTACTTAAATATCTTTAGAAAATAAACGCTATATAGACCTTTTATTATTTTACTAATTCTAAAGTAGTAATAGTTATTATGCATAGTTCTTAGCATAGTTTTAATATAGCTGCTTAAAATATATAGTTATCTAAGCCCTTTTTTATCCTTATAATAAAGTAGGCCCTTGTTTATAAGGTCCTAGCTATAAAGTGGAATTTATAGTTAGTTCTGTCCTTACTTTAGCTGCTTTTACTAGAAATCCTTAATACTCTTAATTATCTAATAATATTATAGGTTAAATTTATATCCTGCTAATATTTTCTTTTTTAATAAGTTATTTATTATAGCCACTACCTAATAATTTTAATAGAAGTATATACAGGCATCTAATTTATTATATATGCTATGGTTTGCTGCCTCTTAGTAGCTAATATCTACTAGAAGTTATAATAAGGCATTGGGTATAATGTTAAGAATTCCTAGTATATAAGTTACTTATAATTTAAACTATAACAGATAATTCGCTACCTTAGCTAATTTTAGGTTAGCCTTGTTAAGGTTTATTATAGCTAAAGAGGTATATTTAATAATACCTTTAGCAGATATATAGTTAGTTAGAATATTAACTAGATAATAGTTAGATTAAGCCATTTTTCATAGTTTCTACATTGCCTAAGCAATTACAGCTACCTTTGCCTTAGTTAATTTATACTGCTTTTTAGCTATAAATATTAAATAAGAAAGAAAAAGAATTAGGTAAAGTTTTATAGCTATAATATCCTTACTAGGTATACTTTTTCTATCCTACTCCTTATATAGTTAAAAAGTATATAAATTAAAACCTTCCTTATAAGCATTAATCTTAAAGAATAATAGTTGCTTTAGATTATAGTGCTATAGTAGTATTTTCTTATAAAGTATAGTCTTTAGTGCTTTAAAGGCTATTTTCTTATCTTTTATAAGGACAAAGGATTTTTCTTATACCTTTCTCTTATATACTTACTTTAAGGCTCCTATTAGTAACTTATTATGTTTATAAAGTTTATGCATAAGTGCTATTTTTTAAGTCTATAGTAGTTGGATTTATAAGTTAAACTAAGGGATTCTTACTCTTAAGAATCCTGCTATACTAATAAAGGTTTTTAAGGTTAACAGGTTGTAAGGAATTTCTATCTACTAGAACAACTTAATCCTGTTATTTGTGTTAATAATTCCATTAGTATTAACTATAAAGCTAAGAAGTTAGATTAAGTAATATCTAATAAAAGACTTAGTTACTATAATATATAACTTATTTTCCTTTAGGACTTTTAAGACTATCTTAAGGTATTTAAGACAATCCTTAAGGGTATTAGAAAAGATAATAATATTATTAATATAAATACAAATGAAACTTTAGTATGGTTAGAAAATATAATCCATAAATTATTATATAAAAGCCGGTAAGTTCTTATACCCTATTAACGTAACTTACAATGCTTTTAGCCCTCTTTCTAAGATTACTACTATATAATTCTAGTGTTTCTCTTGTACTAAAAGCTAGTAGAAAAAACCTATTATATTAAAAATTAATTTTTACTCTTTACTATAGGTATTTTATATAATATTGCCTTAGTTTAGCAACAGATATACATTTAGTATAGTAATATTATTAAGAGGTCTGGTATTTATAATAACTTAATCTTTCTTAGTCTTTTTTATATCTCTTTAAATAATAAAACCAGGGCAGGCTATAGGTACTAGCTTTATTAACTAAAATATCCTGCTTACTAGGTATATAGTATTATAGACTTTAGTAAATTTCTCCTAGTTTCTACGCTTAAGAGGGTACTTTCTTACTAGCTTAACCTAGTTTTACTAGCTATTAATAAAGTTAACTCTTATCTTATCTTTCTTTAGTATTAGTACTACTCTTTTATTATAGTAAATATTATACTTATTAGTTAGATCCTATAACTTAGTAGCTGCTTTTAGATTAATATTAGTAATTTGTACTTTAAACTTGTTTTTAATAAAAGGTATATCCTCTAGGCAAGATACTTTATATAATAAAATACCTTTATTAATAACTTTAGGATCTAGATTATTATTAAATTCTTTTAAACTCTTTTCTGTCTTAATATCTTTACTAAAAAATGCTATATAATAGTAGACGTCTAGAATAGTAAAGTTTAAATTAAGGCTTATAGCTGCCTTAAGTTAACCTACTTTGCTGTTTTGTTTGATTTATACGGTGCTATTAGAGTTATTTATTACTAGCATTTTTTTCTTATTTTTTTAGTTAAGAATGTTATTTAGGAAGACAGAATTGAAAGATATAACATAATAAATACTAGTCTTTTCTTTACTAGGAAGACCTTTTAAGTTATTAGTACCTAATACATTAAATTTAGTAGAATTATAATATTATATACTACTATTACCTATTAAGCTAGCATATAGTAAGCGTCTTAAAACATCTGTTCTAGTATTATTATATTATATACTAACCTAAAAACTAACCTTAGATTAATAAAATTAATTTTTACTTTAAAGCTATAGAGGAAACTTATACTAATTAATAATTTTAGTTCTAGATTTAGCATAATATCTATAGTTACTATAAAGTAACCTTAGATGTTTTTTCCTCTTATAATTCCTAGAATATAAAAGTTAAAAGTAGCCTTTTTTATAATAATAAAGGCTAAAGCTACTTTTGTTATTAGTTTTAAGTCTTACTTTTCTTACTTTACATTTGTTCTATAATACTAGAGCCATTGTTTATTAGCTAAAATTAATAATATTCTAGTGTTTATATAGATTATATAGTTAGGTCTCTTATTATAGAATTAAATTAGCATTTTAAGGAAGGTATTTATCTGCTTCCTTCTCTTAATATTAATCTCCTATAGTCTAGATACTGCTTTAATTACTTAGTCTTCTTATAAACCTCCTATTAAAATTAGCTTATTTAAACTCTAAGTTATAGTATCTTATATAATATTAACTTTAGTTATAAAAGCTTTAATAATTTCCTTCTTTTCCTTAGGCTCTTTCTGCCTTCTTTTATTAAAAGCCTTTATTTTACTAGTCTTTATAGTTAAAAAGGTAGGATTTTCCTAGTTTAAGTCTCTCTTTTCTACTATATAAAAAGCGCTAATAAAATTAAATTTAACCTTTTCTTTATTAAAGTTATAGTTAAATATTAGGTATGCTTTACTACCTTTTATAGTAAAGTATATATTTATAAAGTTAGACTTATTATGTTTATTATTCTTTAATAAACTTCCTTCTCTAGCTAAATAATATCTAAAGTCTGCTAGATATTACTCCTACTCTTTAGTATTAGGATTATTATTTAAAACTATAACTTTATAGGGTTCTTAGTTTAAACGCTTTTATTACCTAAATTATCTTAAGTAGAATTAATCCCCTTAGTAAGAGTTTTATTACTTTTTAAATTAATTCCCTTTCTGATTTTCTTTTTCTAAGGATTTCTCTTTTTCTTTATTATCTCCTTAAGATTAGTCTTCTTAGCTATAGGCCCTGCTTTTCTTAGTCTAAGGGTCTGCTTTCTTTTTTATAAGGTCCTCTTTTCTAACTTTTAGTTAATATAGTTTGTTATTATTATACTACTAGGACCTTTAAGGTTAATTCTGGTTCTGTTATGGTTTATTTTAATAAACCTATTCCTAGTATGGAATTAGTAGCCTTCTTTAGTCTCCCTAATTATAATCCCTTAGGCTGCTTAATCTTTCTCTAATATATATATAGTAGGAATATTATTATTAAAAGTTAATTTATTAGAAATAGTCTTCTCTTTTTTAGTTATAGTCCTTATAATAGTAATTCTAGTAAACCTTTACTTTTTTACTTTTAAATTTATTTAAGTTTAAGGATTTATTATTATAAGGGTAGGCTTTTACTATTTCTTTAGTCTTTTTCTAGTAATAGGACTTCTATTACTTCTTAATTTCTTAACACAAATCGCGGCGTTTTCTGTCTATTATGTTAAGGTATTTATTATGCTTTATACCCTTAGTTAGATCTAGGCATAGCTTTTTTAGCTTAGGATATAATTTTATTTTAAAGTATACTAAAAGCTATAGATTTATTATTTCTTTATTTGCTTTAGTATACTAAAAGATTTAAGCTATAAAGTCCTAAATAAAAATACTATTTATAATATTTTCTTAGGTATACTTAGCCTGCTTAAGCTTTATTACTATATCTTTTATCCTTATATAGAATTCTTTTTATACTACCTTAATAATACTATTAATGCTAGTAAAAATCCATTTCTTTTTAGATTTATTTAAGTATTATTAGTACTAGGTTATTATTTCTTTATAAAATAGTTACTAGATATTATAAAGTAACACCTTCTTTTAGTTTAGTAGTGCTTTAAATAGGTACTCTTTTACTGCCTAAATCTAAAGCTTAGGGTCTAAAAAAACAGCGGTTTTTTCTTTATATAAGATAAATTTATTACTTATATTTACTATATTTAGTTTTAAGTTTAGAAGTTTAATATCCTAGATCTTTTAAGTTAAACTTACTAACCCTTTCTCTTTAAGAGCCCTTTTAGGCTTAAAATCCTATCCTAGATTATATTTTAGTTAAAAGGTATTTTATTCCTAGTATCCTGATGTTTAGCTTAGCTAGTTATTATAAGGCTCTTTAGTATAGTAGTAACTATCTTTATAACTACCTACTTTATTACTATAACTATCTGCTTTATAGCTATATTTACTTTTTTATTATAAGAAAGTTAAAGGTGGATTTATATATCGTCCTATGTTGCTATTTTTAGAAGGTCCTTTTATATACCTGTTATTTTATTATATAGGTAAATATAGTAGTGTTTAGAGGTATTAGTATTATTAAGCACTAGTATAGTATATCTCTCTTTATTTATAACCTTTATACTCCTTAGAGTCTTGTCTTTACTATTAGTATTTTATTATTAATAGGGCATAATTTTGCATATTTCTTAATAGAAAACCTAGTTAAGGTGCTAATATTATTACTTAAGGATTTAAAAAAGTGCCTTCTTATTTAATATTTAGTAGACTAAAGGTTTATATATTCTTAAGGGAAAAACCTTATTAGGGTGCTAATATTATTACCTAAGGATTTAATAAAGCACCTCCTTATTTAGCAGTTAGTTTATACTATAGAAATCCTACTTATTATAAAGACTTATATCTCTTTACTAGGGGAAACTATTAAGCTTAGTTTAAAACTACATAAGGTAGGTTAAAAAAGGTCCTAGTATTATTATAATAACTTATATATCTAAACTCCTATTATAATTTAAATAAATTCTTATTATATAATAAGAGGTCTATTACTTCTAGTTAGTAAGATTTATTAGTACTAATATAACCTTATATAAACCCTATTACTTCTCTTAAGTTACTTATCTTAATTAGGTAATCTTAAAACCTTATTAGCTTAGGTATTATAATTATTATTTTACCCCTTTACTAACCGAAATTCTAACTAATTTACTTTAGTAAGGTAGGTCTGGTTTACTAAGGGTTTAGTTACTAAGTTATATTAGCTTTTATTATTATTAGTTTAAACGGTTCCTATGTAATTAGCACTGTATTTAACTGTTAGTCCTAGTAACCTGCCTATATCTGGTTTATAAAGGCTATTATAATTTAGTTTAACTCTCTTATTTATAAAATAAGGCTAACTAGGGTGTTTAAGATATTATCTTAGGTTTTTATTATTTATTATTAAAAGTTAGTTTCTATAGAATAAGTAAGGTTTTCTTTAATTTATATTTATAACTTTTATATCTTCCTTATTACTTTATATACTTTCTTTTATATTTTAGCTACTCTCTTAATGCTTTATAGGATTTTATAAGCTAAGGTATTACTAATAATGTTCTTAGTTTTAGGTTCTGGCTTATGCCCTACTATAATATTAAATAGTTTCTTAGTATTTATTAAATTCTAGTATACTTATTTTCTCTTACTAGTTCTAAGGAGTTATAAGTCCTTAGGAGATTATAACTTTTTAGCTAACTACTTTTATTAGTAACGCTCAGGTTACAAGTATACTGCAGCATAAATGTAGGGGGGGGGGTTTAATATTTAATTCATTTATGTATGTAAGAGGGGAAGAAGCAGGCTATAATGCAGAGGTATAGTATTATAGCCACGTTACAGCCCTTAGGTTATATAACCTATAATCCAGCCAATTAGGGTGTGTGCATTTTGCATATGACTTATAATTCCTAGTTAATGCGGCGTATTCCTTCTATTATCTATATAAGTAATTCTAATACTTACAAATTCTCTCTTTATTAAAGAAGAAGAGGAATCGCTCCGAAAAAATGCATAAAACGCCCCAAATAATCAGATATTAATAAACAAGTAGTAAAGCAAAAAAACATCCTTCAAATGAATAACTTTTGTTAGTCTAGGCCGAATGGTTGTGGAGGCAAAGAGTGTTGTAGGGGGGGGGGCCAAAGGGTTTAATTCCTGCATTCAATCCTACTAAATTAGGCGCTTATAATTACGTTTGAATTTATTGAATTTGAACTCTTTATTGGGCGCTTAATTCGCTGTTGATTTTAGTAAGGAATTAGGACTTTTTCATTCTTTAGCGGCTCTGGCGGCGGCTTTCGCGGCAATTCTCACAACAGGTCTTTTAACCCATCCTTCTACACGGATTTAGGCTTTATTCTTTGTTATAAAGGTCTTAAGAGCTTTATTTAGTAAAGCTTTTATTATTATATATACAGGATTATTATTACTATTAATCCAGTATATCTTAGCTACTTCCCTTCTCTTATATAACTACTATAAAGCTATAATATTAATTATTAGCCTCTTTTCCTTTATTGTCCCTAGCTTAATAATACACTTATATAGTGAGAAAGAGTTAGTACATATAATTATTAGAATTCTTAGCTTATTAATTTAGTTAGTAATGATATTTAAAGTAGTGCTTATTACATAAGCAATATTAATACCTTAAACCATCCTATATAGCTCAGAAGCTAATGCACTTCTTATAACTTTTTTAGATTTTATTAAGCTGTATGTTATAATATTTCCTATAAGGGTAAATTTAGAGGTATTATTATCCTTCCTTTTATTACCTAGGATGATTATATAGCTTAGTTAAGAGCTAAGGTCTTTATTATTTATAAAAGAACTGTTAATAAAGATATAAAGAGCGGCGTTTTTTAGTAAGAGAGATATATATTAAAGTCCACGGTCTTAATTATCGATTTGCTATTAAAGTCTTTTATTAAGCCTTAAAATATTATTAAATCCTGGATGTTAGACTTAGGCAGTAATAGAAAGATTGTAAGATGCTTTAGGTTAACATATTAGAGCAATATATGCTCCTTGTGCTTGCTGTTTAATATATTTTGCTTAGTTGGTTGGGTTATTAACTTGTGATAGCTTCCTTCCTTATGCCTTTTATTATAAAAAGAAGGTATTATTATTAACTTTACTTAAAATGCAACTATTAAACATTAATAGTGTTAAAATCATTAACCTCTCTTTTAGCTTTATAAGGAATTCGGCGTTTTTTAACTTAATCTCTTTGCAATTAAAAAACTTAGTATTACTAAGTCCTAAGGTATTATTAGTCTGTATTCTAATGATTCTAAAACACAAGCTTTTGCCAGAAGAAATAAGGAGGTAAGGGTTATATATAGAGGTTATTATCTGTAGCTTTTAACGATAATAATTAAAATACGTTGACTACTAATGTGTGCCAGCCTCTGCTATTCTATATAGTGGCTTAATTACAACCATAATGACGTCTGGCAGGTAAAGGTGTGTAATTTGTGTAGGAAGCTTTGTAAGAATTATATGATTAAGCTTTATTTATAACTATATATATGCTTAGGTAATATCCCTTAACTAAGCTGTAATGCCTTTTCTTTTTAATAATAAAGCGAGAGTAATAATAAGCCTTTAACTAGCTCTTTATATTATTAGGGACTGCGTGAGAATAACTTCCTTTCCTTAGTTACTATGGCCTTAGATAACACATTATAACTTTTTATATAGGGAGTTAGTTACCTTGCCTTTAACTTCTCTTACCATCTATAAGCTAAAGAGTCTTTTGCCTCTATGCCTTTACAGGTTGAATTTTATAAATTTAAACATATTCCTTACTAGTAAAGCATTAATCTCTGCTTTGTTAGAGAGTTTAAAAGGTTCTCTAGGTATATTGATTTTTCCTTGCATGTAAAGGTTAATTATAAGTTAAAAATCGGCCTTTTCTTTCTTAGTAAGAAAAGCCTCTGCTTAAGGGTGTTTCCGGGGTCTTTTACATCCTCTTTATAGTAGAGTTATTAGGTTATTAGGGGGGTTTTCATAATTTTTATTACCTTGAACCGGGTCTTTCTTATAAGAAGATTCCACCTCTAGCAAGGTTATATACGGTTTAATAACTATAGACTAAAACTTTATAGGGCTATAAGGCATCTTAATAATATAAGTCTCTCCTTCTATTAAGAAAAGCTTATAAGGGCTAGTTTATTTACCTTTTTCATAATAAACTCATACATTAGAATTTAAGGGAAAAGTGTGTATAGGCAGGGTTATTAGGCCGTTGCGGGTGTTAAGAGCATTATGGACTTAGTGCCTTATAAGACTGCACCTTGCTTTATCCATTACTTTTTAAAGTATCTTAGCTCTTTAAGCAACTGTAAAGCTTAGGGGGAAATCATTCGTTATCCTTAGATAGGTTCTAAAGACTAAGAGGGTAGAAATAAGGCCATTTAGACCAGCAGAGTCATTAACTGCTTTAATAGCTATTTATAGTATCTGCTTTTTTAGGAGAAGACCGTTAGCTTTAGTCTTAATAATATTATATGCTCTGTAAAGAGGGGTATAATATTGCTTAAGTTTTCTAATACTATTATAAGCCTTAACAGAAACTTCATTAATGTTAATTGACAACAGTCAAGCTAAATGCCTAAATTCACTAAAAGCGAAATTCCTTCTAGCATCATGGACTATCTAGTCTAGGGGTCTAAGATATATATTAATCTAGTACTCTTTAAGGGCATTCTAGATATCTTAAGCTTTCTATTATTAGGGTTTAAGAAAGCAGGCAGCTTAAAATGATATTACTAAATCTATAATGTATAGAACCGGCTTCTCGTTAATTTACATAATATTAACAAGGACCTTATAGTTAAATTTAAAATTGTCTTTAAGAGTGAATTTAAATCTGCTTAGAGCTTTCACGTTTATTTAGCATTAATGGCAAGCATGTGTAATTCTTCCTATATTAGCCTTATTAAATTCTTTACCAGCCCTGGCAAGAAGGTTATTTAATTGGTTGATTAACAGATAACTAAATTAGCAATAAAGTTAACGGATTTTGGCTTTAAAAAGCATAAAGATGGCAGGTTCTTAAGAACTGGCTGTTTACTAAGGATATCCCTATTTTCTAATAATAGGTACCTTCTTATCTCCTTAGATTAGAAGATTCTTAAGATTATTAAGTTTAACACCTATTTTATCTATATTTATAATAGAATATAAAAACAGTATAGCATTATTAAGCACATAAAAAGGTATTATGCTAAAAATTATTAAAAGCTTTAAAATACCAGTTAAAGTCGCAGTACCGGCTCTAAAGGTAATAGTCCTTTAGTCAGAGGAATGCTTAATTATAAGGTTCTTTATAATTTTCATTAGAGCGTTAACTTAGCCTTAGCTAGCAGTTGAAATTCCTAATGCTCCTGTATTCAGGAGTATACTATAAAATGTATCTACTATATATCTCGTATCTATAAGATATATGTATTATTAAGGTTGTTTATTAGTATTATAGTTATAGGGGTCTTTAAGAAATAAGGTATTGCTGGTTTCACAGGGTGTGATTGCTGCAGCAATAACAGGGGGGTAACAAAGGTCTAATGTCTATATTCTTGTAATTATCTAAAGGGAAAAGAAGGGGACAATACAGAAGTATAGTGTTATAGCCACAGTACTGCCCTAGGTCACATGACATAGTGATCTAGCTAATTAGGGCACGCGCATTGTGCATATAACCTATAATTCCCGGTTACTATTATGTATCCCTTCTATTCTTAAGACAAGCAATTCTAATACTTATAAACTCTCTCTTTGTTAAAAAAGAGGAATTGCTCTAAAACACTAAATAAATAACTTTTCCCTAGTCTAAAGTATCCTTAAAGTCCCTTAATTAATCGCGTTTAGATTCATTAAATTTAAACTCTTTATTACACGCTTAAGCAGCTTTAGCTTTAACGCTTAATACCGGTCTCTTTACCTAACCTTCTACTCAAATCCAAGCCTTATTCTTAGTTATAAAGGTCTTAAGGCTTTTATTTAGGGAAGCCTTTATTATTGCATTAGCAAGGTTATTATGGCCATTTATCCATTGGATTTCCGTGATTTCCCTTTGCTTATATAACTGTTATAGTGCTATAATATTAATTATAAGCCTTTTCTCCTTTATAGTGCCTAACTTAATAATACACTTATATAATAAAAAAAAGTTAGTGTATATTACAATCAGGATGTTTAGCTTGTTCAATTAATTAGTAATAATCCTTAAAGTTATACTTATTATATAAGCAATATTAACTCCTTAGACCATTCCGTACAGCTCTAATGCTAAGGCGCTCCTTATAACTCTTTTAGATTTTATAGAGCTATAGGTTATAATGTTGCCTATAAGCGTAAATTTAGAGGTATTAACGTTCCTTTCTTTATTCCTAAGAATAATTATATAGCTGATTTGTAAGCTAAGGTCTTTATTATTAGCAAAGGAGCTATTAATAAAAACATAGATAGAGGCATTTTCTAGTGAGAAAGGTACGTAGCAAAGTCTACGAGTCTAATTATTAATTTACCACTTAAGCCTCTTGTTAAGCTTTGTTATATTGTTAGGTTCTAGTTATTAACTTTAGGCAGTAATAGAAAGATTATAAAAGGCTTTAGGTTAGCAGATAAGAGCAATATATACACCTCGAGCCCTTTGCTTAACATATTAAGCTTAATTATCTTGGTTAACTTCTAATAACTTCTTTCCTTATGCCTTTTATTATAGGAAGAAGATGTTATTGTTAGCTTTGCTTAAAATGCAACTATTAAACATTAATAGTATTAATTTCTCTAGGCGTTGCTTTGGCTTTGCGAGAAATCCGGCATTTTTTAATTTAACTTCTTTATGATTAAAGAATTCAGTATTACTAAGGCCTAACGTGTCATTAGTTTGCATTCTAATAAGTCTAAAACAAGAGCTTTCCTTTAAAGAAATAAGTAGACATAGGTTGTAGGTAGAAGTAATTATCTAGAGTTTTTAGCAATAATAATTAAAATACATTAACTACTAATGCGTGCCTGCTTCTGCTATTTTATATAGCAGCTTTATTATAACCATAATAACATCTGGCGGGTAGAGGTGTGCAATTTATGCTAGAAGCTTTGTAAGAATCATGTAATTAAGCTTTATCTGTAATTGCACGTATGCTTAGGTAATATCCCTTAACTAAGCCATAATGCCTTTTCTTTTTAGTAATAGAGCAAGAGCAATGATAAGCCTCTGGCTAGCTCTTTAAATTGTTAGGAACTATGTAAGGATAACCTCTTTCCTACGGTTGCTATGGCCTTAAATAATATATCGCGATTTTTTGTACAGGGAATTAGTTGCTTTGCCCTTAATCTTATGCACTATTTGTAAACTAAAGAGTCTCTTGTTTCTATGCTTTTAAGGGTTAAATTAAACAAATTTAAATATATTTCTTGCTAGTAAAGCGTTAATCTTGGCCTTGTTAGAGAGTTTAAATGGTTCTCTAGGCGTGGTTATCTTTTCTTGTGTATAAAGGTTAATTATAAGTTAAAAATCTGCCTTTTCTTTCTCTGTAAGAAAAGCTTCTGGTCAAGGGTATTTCTGAGGTCTTCCACGGCCTCTTTGTATTAGATTTATAGGGTTATTAGAGGGAGTCTTATGGATAATTTTATTAGGGAAAGTCTTATGAATAATTTCGTTAGGGGGAGTCTTGTAAATAATCTTGTTAATCTTGGCGTTTTCCTGGTCTGGGTTGTTTAGGCATAGGCCTTGCCCTTCTTAGGAGGTTAAAGCTATTCCTATAGCTTTCTCATTTTAAGCTTAGTTATTCTTATAAGAAGTCTCTGCTTCTGGCAAAGTAATGTATAGCTTGACAACTATAGATTAAAACTTTATAGGGCTGTAAGGCATTTTAATAATATAAGTCTCTCCTTCTATTAAAAAAAGCTTATATAGGCTAGTCTATTTACCTTTCTTATAATAAACTCGTATATTAGAGTTTAAGGGGAGATTATGTGTCAGCAGGGTTATTAGGCCATTTTAAGTGTTAAGGGCATTATTAACTTAATGCCTTATAAGGCTGCGCCTTACTTTATCCATTGCTTTTTAAAGCATCTTAGCTCTTTAAGTAACTTTAAGGCTTAGGAGAGAATTGTTTATTATCCTTAGATATGTTCTAAAGACTAAAATGGTTAGGATAAGGCTATTTAGGCCGGCAGAGTCATTAACTGCTTTAACAGCTATCTAAAGCATCTGCTCTTTTAAGAGAAGACTATAAGCTTTAGTCTTAATAATATTATATGCTCTTTAAAGAGGGGCGTAATATTACTTAAGTTTTCTAATGCTATTATGTGCTTTAACAGGGACTTTGTTAATATTAATTAATAATAGTTAAGCTAAATGCCTAAATTCGCTAGAAGCAAAGTTTCTTCTAGCATTATGGACTATCTAGTCTGGGGGACTAAGATATATATTAATCTAATATTCCTTAAGGGCGTTCTAGATATCTTAAGCTTTCTGTTATTAGGGTTTAAGAAAGCAAGTGGCTTAAAATAAAGTTGCTAAGTTAATAATATAAAGGACAGGCTTTTTATTAATTTATATAATGTTAATAAGGACCTTATAGTTAAATTTAAGATTGTCTTTAAGAGTAAACTTAAATCTACTCAAAGCCTTAGCGTTTATCTGATATTAGTAACAGGCATGTGTGATTTTTCCTATGTTAGCTCTGTTAAAATCTTCACCGGCCTTGGCAAGAAGGTTATGCAGTCGGTTAATTAAAGGGTGGCCAAATTAATAATAAAGTTAGCGAATTTCTGCTTTTAAGAGTATAAAGACAGCAGGTTCTTAGGAACTAATTATCTACTAAGGATATCCCTATTTTCTAATAATAGGTACTTTCTTTTCTCCTTAGATAAGGAGGTTCTTAAGATTATTAAGCTTAATACCTATTCTATTTATATCTGTAATAAAATATAGGAAAGGCGTGGTACTATTAAGAATATAGAAAGAAATCATACTAAAGATTATAAGAAGCTTTAAAATACCATTTAAGGTCGCACTTCTGGCACTAAAGTTGATGGTTCTCTAGTTAGAAGAAGGCTTAATTATAAGGTCTGTTATAAGGTGCATTAAGGCTTTGACTTAACCTTAGCTAGCAGTTGAAATTCCGGCTGCTCTAGTATCTAGGAGGATACTATAAACCGTTTCCATAGTATATCGTAAATCCACGAGAAATACCTGCTTTTATGTGGTTTTATCGGTATTACGGTTATAAGGGTCTTTAATAAATAACGCATGTTTAAAGGCGTTATCTTACAGGAAATTCACGGTTAAGGCAGAAAAGAAAGGGGAATTAGGTGCTTATGTAAAAAAAGTCATAAACGTGAGGGTTTCTTATGCTTTTCTATTGCTTTATGCTTTTTCTTCTTTAAAGGCAATGAATGCTATGTTCTAGGCAGCTTTTTTATATTTATCCTTATCCCTACTGTCCGGGGGTAATAACTCTTTGTCTTTACCTTTAAATGCTTATAAGAATATGTAAAATTAGCGTTCAGAAGGAGGGGATTTATGCCTTTAGTTGCTCTACTAAGTTTCTTTTGCTTTCTTTTGTTTAGAGATAGGATGGTTAGTTAACTAACATCCTTCTTTACAACAGATAAAGCATTTCTTAGATCTAGCTTTATTTTAGGGTTAGGAAGCTTGTAAATATCGTTGGTTAGTAAACAAGACTATATCAGTGCTCAGGGTAGTGTTTTAAGATTAATACTTACTTTCTCTCGCGATCCATTGGCTTGTAGATGATTTTAAAACAGGTTCTATTATATCTTTTGTTATAAGGCAGCGGCGAATATTACTAACTACGCCTTTATAGGTATTGGTTCAGACGTAAGTTATTTGGTTAAATTCAGGGCTATCTTAAACAGATATTTCCAGTTAGCGCCTAAGGATTATATCTTTCTTAGAGGGGGGGTAAAGACTATTGAATAGGTCTAAAAGCTATTAAATCATTAATTCTAAACATTTAAGTTTAGTCTTCATTAGATTTTCAGCTATAACGCAATGAAACTTTATCTCTTAAAATTGTATTTAGTAGAATTTTTGATTTTCTTTAGTCTTAAAGTTTTCCTTTATTTGCTTAGTTATTGTGTTAAATAAAATAAGTCTTCTGCTAAATTTCTTAAGGTAATACTTATAGGCATTGCCTGTAA
Source organism: Aciculosporium take MAFF-241224 (assembly GCA_000222935.2). NCBI lineage: Eukaryota > Fungi > Ascomycota > Sordariomycetes > Hypocreales > Clavicipitaceae > Aciculosporium > Aciculosporium take. The sequence continues at coordinate 78,866 of AFQZ01000097.1, forward strand.
GCATTATTAATAGTGCAAACAGGTATAACTTAGGCGAAATTCCTTATGCTATGTAGATATCCTTAAAGATTAGGACTTTAGGATATATAAAGTTAAAAAGTGCTCTAAAATACTTGTTTTCCTTATTATAAACTCTAGCAAGGGAGTTTAAGGCTTTTTGGTCTATATTAGTGATTTCCTTTAATATAGTTTATTATTCTAAGGGAAAGGGGATTGTTATTTCTATTATTATTTCTTTAGTAAAAGGGTTAGAAGGGTTAGGGGGAGGTAAGGTTATTATTAACATTAACGTGTTAATAGTGTTGTTTTCTATTAGGAGCTTTTTATTAAAAAAAAAACAGAATTATCCATACTAACCAAATTAGCAAGTATATAGTTAATCAGTCTTTACAATCCTTCTTATATGTTAATTCCTTAATCTCAAAGAATATCTCGAAGTACTTATTAGACCTTAGGGGTAATTTTCTTAAAAATATCAGCATTCTATCCTTTAAAGTCTTCTTAATATATAAACAGAAATCTAGTACCTTGCTGGTTACTAGATTTATACTAGTTAATATAGTAGGCAAATTTGTCATAGAGTTCGGAAGTTATAGCTTTTTTAGGGTTAATTTATTTATTAGCTTTGGCCTATTTCTCTATAAAGTAGTTAAAATACTTTTAGAGTTTTATAGGAAGGGAGTCTTAAATGGGTTAATTAGCTCTAGTAGTGGAAGTTAAAGCCATTTTCAGTGTTTTCTCTGTAATAAATAGTAAAGAAGATACTTTAATTGTAGACTAGTAGCAAGTTAATAATAAGAGGTAAATTCTACAAAGAAACTTTCTTAATAATTGTAAATAAGTAGTAAAAGTTAACAATAATAAAAAAAGTTGCTTTTAGGTAGCATAAATAACGGATTCTACGCAATTAAGTGAATAAGTGCGTTATATTAGAAGTTCGTCTCTTCTGTTAATTCCTAGCCAATTTATAGTTATAATAACCACTAATCAGTGCTGGTTTCACAGGGTATAATTACTATAGTAATAACAGGGGGGTAATAAAGGTCTAATGTCTATATTCTTATAATTATTTAAAGGGAAAAGAGGGGGATAATACAGAAGTGTGGTGTTATAGCCACAGTACTGCCCTAGGTCACATAACATAGTAATCCAGCTAATTAGGGCACGCGCATTATGCATATGACCTATAATTCCCGGTCACTATCGTGTATCCCTTCCATCCTTAAGACGAGCGATTCCAACAGGTATGTTTAAAAGCATTATTCTGTAAGAAGTTTATAGTTAATTAGGAAAAGAGTGGGGGATTTAGTGCTTATATAAAGAATATTATAAAGGAGAGAGTATTACAAGCCTTTTTATTATCTGGTTTCTCTTTTTTATTAGTAGTAAGGAAAGCAGCATTCTAAGCGGCTTTTTTATGTTTATCCTTACTACTATTATTAGTAGCAGTAAGTTAGGCCATTTCGCCCTTATAGGCCTATAGGAATGCATAGTATTAGCGTTCGGAAGGTGGTTTTTAGTGTTTTCTGTTATTCTACTAAGTTATTCTTACTTTCTTCTGCTTAGAGGCAGGATGGTTAGTTAACTAGTATTCTTTTTTATAGTAGATAAAGCATTTCTTTAAGCTTGCTCTAGCTTAAGGTTTTTTATAATATATAGCTCATAAATACCATTAGTCTGTGAACATTGCTGTGCTAGTATTCTGGTCTGTAGACCGGGTGATAAGGGCATTATTATTAGTATTTATTAGTAACTAACTTATAAAGGTTAGTGGTATGTCCATTGCTAAGAGGCAATTTCAAAGATTACTAATAAATCCTTTAAAGGTTGGCATATTCCTGAATTTAGTATTATAGAAATTGTTATTATTTTCTATTGCTTGTTATACTTAATAAAGAAGAATTGTATCTTGCTTAAGAGGGTTATAAAGGCCATTAAATATCTTTATAAGTCGGTTAAGAAGGATTTCTAGGCATTCTAACTTGTTCTTTATTAAATGTTTTATAATAATATAGCGAAGGTGTAAATTAGTAAATTGTGTTTTATAGAAGCTCTTATTCTTAGGTGTTTTAAAGTAATTCCTAATATTCTGAGTTATCTCCTTAAATAGGATTATCTTTACTCTAAAGTATTTAAGAAAGTATATATAGGCTTTACCTTAAAGCATAATAAGGAAGGCTTTTAAGTAAAGTAAGGGGGAAACTCTTGCTTAAGAACATTTCTCTTTAAAATATAGTAACTTTTTATTAATAAAGTTATATACTTCTTTAGAATATTATTCTTCTTTTTAGTAAAGTCTCTTAAGAGTATTAAGGGCTTTTTAATTGCTATTAGAAAGTATTCTAGTTAGGGTTTGTAGTTCTGGGGGAGGGTCTTTAGTTAAATAAAAATCTTTATTATTAGAGTCCTTATTATTAGAAAGTTTAAGTCGTTAAATCTCTTTTCCTTTCTTAGTTGCTTTTTCTAGTAAAGGTTTGTATTTTATATTAGAGTTAATATTTAAGATATTAATAAGATCTTTAGAGACATTTAATCTCGATCCTCTGGCTATTTCGACACTATTATCATTAAGGTAATTACAAAGGGTATACTTAAGGTTGTTATTAATTTTATTAAAAGTATCCTTAGTTTAATTTTCATAGTCCCGCTAGAAGTTAATAAGGAGATTATGCCCTTTTCCTTTGTTAAGAATGTAGTAGTTAATTATATATATAATACGGTTATTGATTTGTTGTTTAGTAGCTGTATTAATATTAATATTATTAACTAACTTAGTTTAATTTTAGGATAGAATTAAATAGTGCTTATAAAGTTTTTAGGGAAGAGTGCTCTTTAGAAGTTCTCTTCTGTAGATATCTTTTTAGAGTTATTTATTAAAATCATTTATTTTTCCTTAGCTTAAAGATATTTTAGTGTTTTAGGCTTTGTGTTTAGTACTAATTAAAGCAGTTAGCATTGGTTCTTTGTAAATAACAGTAAAGATTTAGTTTTAATTGTAGATAAGTAACAGTTAATAATAAGGGAGAAGATCTATAAGAAATAAGTCTTCTTATTATTGTGGACGATTTAATAGTTAATAATTAAAGAAATAATCCTTTAGTTAGCATAACATTAGAATTTCTTATAGTTATATAAGTAAAAGCGTTTAGACGAGTCTCTTCTATATATAACCTGATAAATCTGTAGTTATTAGCAACTACTAATTAGTGTTAGTAACGCTTAGGTTATAAGTATACTATAGCACAAATGTAGAGGGGGGGGTTTAATATTTAATTCATTTATATATATAAGAGGGGAAGAAGCAGGCTATAATGCAGAGGTGTGGTGTTGTGGCCACATTACAGCCCTTAGGTTATATAACCTATAATCCAGCTAATTAGGGTGTGTGCATTCTGCATGCAACCCACAATTCCTGGTTAATGCGGCGTATTTCTTCTATCATCCATACGAGCGATTCTGTCAGGGGAGTCACGAGACAAGAGCGTAAGAGTACAGAGACCCACTAGGGCGAGCCATGCCCTAGCTATGTATAGGTATATAAGAGGACAGGCCTTATAAAGAGATAAAGAGGCTAGTAAATATAGCATTTATATTACTAACCCTACCTATAGCTATTTAGCTATAAGTATGCTTAACTATAGCCTTTACTCTACTAGTAGACCTCTAACTATAATAGAATATTTACTTTTTCCTATAAGGATAGTAGACTATTAGCTTAGTAAAAATATTAACCTAAAGAATAAATACATAAGTAAGTAGCTGTGTTAACATAGTAACTATGCAGGTATTAGATAAATTTAACAGAAATAGAAGCAGCTCTAGCATTACTATAGTATAAGATATTACACTATAGCTAGAATCCCCTATACCTATATTAGAAGGTAAAATAAGAAAACCTATAAGAATAAGACAAACTTACCTTAATAGCACTATAAGTAATTAGTATTATTAGCCTAAACCCTAGCATACTTAAATCTAAGATATTAATATATAGGCTAAGAAGGAAGATAAGTTAGATTAAGAACTTAAGGAAGCTATAAGGAAGCTATACTTTATTTAGAAGCACACCTAACTTAAGAAAATATAGCAGGACTTAATAAACCCCTTAGTAACTATACTAAAGAAGCCTAGTCTAACTGCTTCTCTTTAAACAAATACTCTAGGCAACTAATTAATAGTAACTTACCTGTAATATAGCCTTGTAAAAGCACAATTAAAAGCCCTAGTTTATAAGGGAGATAGCTATAAGAACTTATAATCCTTCCTTATAAACCTAAACGTGGCTTTTATTATAAATAGAGCAACCTTTACGGACGACTTAACTAAGGTCGCCTATACTAGCAGCTGCTTAGTAAAGGAAGCAAAGCGATAATAAAATAGGTATATAGCTATAGACAGTATTATAGACTTTAATAATTATAGCTAGAAGGACTTTGTTATATAGCTAAAGGACAGAGTAATAAATAAGAATATATACTGCCTAAAAGCAATAAAGTTATTACTAGAGTTATAGCAATAAGACAATTAGCTATTTATAGCATTTATTAAGATTTAAGGTAAGATAAAGGGGGAGTTACTTAAAGATATTCCTAAGAGAATTCGAATTTACATGTTTATTAATAGCTTAAACTATGTAATAAGGAAGCAGGTCCTTAGCTAAGAGTTCTCTAAGTCTTAGGTATACCTTATTAGACAAGGTTATAAGGCAGAAGTAGCTACTAAGGGGTATAATAAGAAACCCTATTCCTATAGGAAATAAGCTAAATTAATATTGCTATTAAAGGACAAGCAGGGGATAAGCAGCGAGAAAGAGATAACCTAGCGCTAGCGATTTTATTCTTGTTTTAAATGTAAAAAATACAGCTATATTACTCCTTATTATAGAGCACCTAATTACAAGACATGTGGTTTGGATAGGCATATAATAAGTTTGCACTATAGTAACTATAAAAAAGCAGTACAGGCTATAGACCTAAACACAACACTAGTAACTATAGTATATACTTAGGGATATATTATTATAGTTAAACCCCTAGGCTAAATTAAGGACTTTAAGAATAAAATTAATAACTCCTAAATAAGAATAAGAATAAAACTATAGTAAGAAGGAAGCTAGGTAGCAGTAAACGCGCTGTTTAACCCAGGAGTAATAAACTTAATAATATATTTAAACTTACTATTAGAAGCTAACTAGAGCAGGGTGAAAGTAAATAAGGCAAAGCTAGAGAGCGCCTTATTAACAGAACTAAAGCACTAGGGTGTTATTAATAGGGTAGTATAAATAACGGACAGTATAGGTTATAGTAAATTCTATTAACTCTGCTGCTATATAGTAGATATTAAAGAAGGACTAATCCTAGGAATAGACTAGGCCGTAGACTATAAGCCAAAAGTACTATTATAAGCATTAGGTTATTAGAGACACCTGGTAATAAGAGAACGCCTAAAGCTAGTTACTAGCTTATAATAGATTTACTGTGTAAAGGAAGCAGCAAGTATAATGCTAATCCTTAGCTAATATATAGTATAACTATCCATTTCCTAGGAAGAGCTAGTTAAAAACAAAACAAGTAAAGAGGTTATTATAAAGACACTCCTACTAAAATATAAAGAATTTATAAATATGTTTTTAAAGGAGTTAGCTAGTAGGTTACTCTCTTTAAAAGGGAAAACTTATATAATAGAATTAATAAAAGGAGGAACACTACTATAGGGACCGATTTATAATCTAGCAGAGAAAGAGCTGTAAGTTCTCTACAAATACTTAGTAGATATATAAAAAAAAGGCTAGATAAGAAGATTAATAAGTCTAGTAGGAGCCTTAATCTTATTTATACTAAAAAAGGGAGGCTAACTATACCTCTGTGTGGATTATAAAGGCCTTAATAGGGTTACTAAGAAGGATAAGGCCCCTCTCCCCCTTATATCAGAATTATTAAATAGGTTAAGAGGAGCAATAATCTGTATAAAGCTGGACTTAAAAGATGCTTACTACCGGATATGTATCCATAAGGGCAATGAGTGGAAGATAGCTTTCTAATACTAATATAGTTACTTTAAATATCTTATTATGCCTTTTGGCTTAGTAAACGCACCCGCTACCTTCCAAGAATATATTAACGCTATACTAGGAGAGCTAGTAAATATAATATATATTGTTTATTTAGATGATATCCTAATCTATAGTAGTAACACAGCAGCGCATAAGGGGTATGTTAAACTAGTCCTACAAAGATTACGTATTACAAAGCTATATGTAAACCTTAATAAATGCAAATTCTTAATAATAAGGGTTAGCTTTCTTAGATTTATTATTACACTAAAGGGTATTAAAATAGAACCAGAACGCATTAAGGCAGTAGCAGAATAGCTGCTACCTAGTAGCGTACTAGAGATATAAATCTTCCTTAGGTTTACAGGGTTCTACCGACGGTTTATCAGAGCATATAGTAAAATAGCCGTCCTATTAACAGACCTTCTAAAGGGAGAGTTTAGAGGAACCTTTAAACTACCTTATAACACATAAGCTGTATTTAAGATGCTAAAACAAAAGTTTTTAAAAGCACTAGTCCTGGTTTATTTTAATTTAATAGCCCCCCTTTAAGTTAAAACAGACGTCTTAGCGTTTGCTATTAGCATAGTATTAGTAATATTAGTGCTAGGTAATTAGCACCTAGTTACATATATATCGCAGAAGTTATTAGGTTCTGAACTTTATTATACAACACCTAATACTAAGCTACTAGCTATATAAGAAGCTTTTTATATATAGAGGCATTACCTAGCTTACTTATAGCATCTAATAAAAGTAATTACTAATTACTTAAACTATAAATACCTAGTAATAAAACTAAAGCTCTTTAGCAGATAGGTTATAGTATTAAACAAACTTTGTCCGTATGATTTTATAATTAAGCATAGGCTAGGGAAGTTAAATCTAGCTAACGAACTATTATAAAAACTAGACCATTTCTTAAGAGCAGCTACGGCAGAGGCATAGTTATTATACCTACTAATATTCTTAGATAAGTTTATAGAGAAGGAGCAGATTAATAGTAGTGCTAATAAGGTAATATATATAATAGTGTTCTAAGGCGTAAAGGCCTTACTATAAGAGATATAAAGAGAAAGCAGTATAAGAGCTATACATTTAAGTAGCATATTAATAGTAACCCTATTTAATAATGTAGTATTTAAGAGTTTAGAGCAAGCTAGTAGCAAGAAGACCTCCCTAGTTATGCATTTAAGCAGTATAAGAGCTATACATTTAAGTAGCACATTAATAATAACCCTATTTAATAATATAGTATTTAAGAGTTTAAAGCAAGCTAGTAGCAAGAAGACCTCCCTAGCTATGTATCTAAGCAGCATAAGAGCTATATATTTAAGTAGTATATTAATAGTAACCCCATCTAGTAATATAGTATTTAAGAGTTTAGAGCAAGCTAGCAGTAAGAAGACCTCCCTAGCTATAC